>JALPQI010008131.1:0-43312 GCA_025490895.1 Thaumatotibia leucotreta
TTCCGTATAATGATTTCATGTTTTTTAAGACTCGAATCGTGACGACACTCAACAATAATCGATTTTATATTGAATGAATAGCTTCATTACAAAAAGACATTCTTTCATAATTTTAAAATCTACATTTCCGCACACGGTACATTCGGTTAGAATTTTTATCATTGAGGCAAAGGCCAGCCTTTAACATTGTATTACGAATTTAAATGTCTTCTCTTCATTATATGCAAGAATAAACACGATTTTTCCACATGGTTATGTGGTTTTGTTTCATAGAATATTCAGTAGCTTATTTACATAACTGGTAGATAAATTAATAAATAACTCGGGCCTGGAATTAATTATGTAAAATTGAAGTAAATAACGGTTAATGTTCCTTTTGAATCTGGGTTTTAATTTGGAGGATTGTATTTGAGAGGTTTTGTATATTTAGCTTCCAATTCTTGGGTTTCTGTTTTTTCCCTTTTCTTTTCTGATCATCATCACTTTTCTTTTCTGGTCATCTGTACTGCTTTATAATGAGTACTCAAGTAGGAACTTTATGTTTTAACGACACGACTTGTTCTTAATCGCGTAAACTTACGTTTAATTTTATCCTGACGTTACGGGCATGACGTGACGTGACACCCGTAGTCGCAAGCAGGAACGTCTAGGTAAAATTAAACGTAAGTTTTCTCAATCAAGATCCATTTTTCCTTAAAATATAGGTACTGTATGTAAATAAATAGCCAAATGAAATGCTATTTATTTACAAGTCTGGTCTGTTTTAACATTTATACAGAGTGACATCTAGAGCTCAGAAGTAGCGAAAAAAAATCTATTTCTGAGGTACATCATCAGCCTATTTCCGTCCACTGCTGGACAACGGCCTTTCCTATTGCCTATGCGTATCGACACATTAGGAGGTATCCATAATCGCCATGCTGGGCAAGCTGGTTGGCGATTGCAGTAGTGTGTGTCTAATGACGCTGCTGCCCATCATCAATCTAAAATAAATGGTCAGTGACGCTTCAATCCCTTAGTCGACTGTTATTACACCCATGGGAAGAGTTGAGGGTTTCTGAGGTAATTGATACTTAACTATCAATAAAGGCTCAATTGATTCATAATTAAGAGATTTTTTTTCGCTATTTCTTGGTTGTCTCCAATGTCTCCATAGTGAAAGTTGTTCAGCGTGACCGTCCCTAGTACCCTGTTCACTCTTGTTCCACGACCCAGATGTCACCCTGTATATCTTCATATACAGTGTGTAAGTCTAATACGGGCGATCAATGAAACCAGGCATGGGATTCATTAGTGTAATCATAGATTACAAGGTTTTTTTAAAGTTACTCTTAATTATGACCACACAGATTTTTTTTAAGATTATCGGAGCGGCAATGTAGGTACCAACATTTGTTATTATTGACATGGCAGTTATGTCATCTGCTTTTAAAATTAGCTGTCAACGAGTGTTAAACTCGCATATTATGTTGCTCTACATTGCGCGCCGAATTATTTTATATGGAAAAATTTGTTGCTCTAATTTTACGTAAAAGTTATTTGAATGTACTTATTATGTCGTAAACTAACACCCGTTAAGAGCTTCGCCCGTATTAGACTTACACCCTATATTAACATTAGAGCTTTTTTTAACAATGATGTGTTTGATTAACAGGCGGACATAGCACATTCGGCCAAAGGCTACGAGTCAGAGGATGAGAACGCGGGCAGAAACCGGCATAAGGCCAACGACGACCGGCCAGCCAGTAAGACCACCATGTACTCTAAACAGGTAGATAATATTTAAAAAAATGAAATTACGTATAGTATGTTTTCTTTTATATATACCTACACCGTGGGCTGTTTAAATCCGATCGATTTTAACAGTGTATTCCTGACCATATTTAGTAACTATAATCTCGTATAAAGTTTTCTAGATATAACCTAGTTTCAGAATTGTTACCAATTGAAAAAAAACATATTTTCTAATTATTACTCAGTACAAAAGGTCTTTTTAACGGCGTTGGTGCCATTATGGAGAATAGTCTCACTAACCTCATTAATAGATGTCAAAAAGTGAAAAATAAAACCTTTAAAAAAATGAGGTTTTTGTAAAAAAATGTTAACACTCATTGTAAGTGCTAGTATTAATAACATTTACTTTTTTATATTAAACTACATTCAAAAATAAAAATAAAATAAAAAATTGCCAAAACTTACAAAAGTCATATGCTCATATAACATGTTTTGTTCGTTGTTACATCAAAAATGCGTGGTTAAAATCTCAAGCCTCCTTGGCACTCATTAGTCTTAATAATTTCGGTTCGAAATAAAATACAAAAAGTGGATCAAAGACCATGGCCATATTTTGGTAGTTGTCAAAACAAAATTTAACGTCATAATTGTTGTGTTACGTAGTTAAATTTTGTGTAACGACTTTTGTAAAAAAAAAGCGACAAATTCAAATTTTCTATAAGCGATCAACAATGCACGCCTACATTTTTTAAACATAATGCCTTTTTCTACTGTCAAAGATTGTTGAACAAAGTATAGTAGGACTAACTATCGTAACACAATTGATGCAATTGTGATTTTTGTTTTGATTAAGGCTTTAGCTTTGTAATTTTTGTTTTGCTATCGACCCATATTATTATGTGATTCGTAGCAATACACCGACGTGAAGTTGCCGAAATTATTGAGAATGAATCATGGAAAGTTCTTGTTCTTTGCACATTTATTGCTAAGACTTAGGACCAAATTCTATCAGACTCCTGTTTCACCATAATTGCAAATGTGACAATTGTAAAATATCACTGTTACTGACGTCACAGGTCTCGGTAGCGAGTCCATGTGCTTGTTTGCCACCAACATAAAATTTTTACTGATAACGTAATTACATCGTTAATAAACTATATTTTGTTTTTCGAAACCCGTGACAATTGTCGCAAGGCTTAGTACAATTTCCATTAAATCTTGACATAAGGTTTGGCTTATGTCGGAATTTCACTACAATTGTAGTGTTTTCTGTGACAATAATTGCTTTGCAAAAAAGTAGTTATTTATTGCTGGTTTATTGAGGTTCCTGCACTACATTTTATGTCCGATTGTAAGCGGTAACTGCAGCCTATATACGCCCCCGATTGGAGAAACGGTAAATTTACAATTGTAGAACTTGTCAAGGTGGTGACAGATCTCGCGTTGCGTTCGTCAGTTGTTAGGAGAATTCCGATTCCGAGTGGTTTAAGCATCAGTCTCGAAAGCTGAGGACGTGAAACGTGACGTTTAATGAAAATACATTTCTTTTAGGAATTCCGGGAGCAGTACTGCATCAACAACAAGCAACTGGATCTGCTGGAACTGGAAAAATCCAAGAAGGACAGATTTCTTGGATGCCTCTCACAGTACCACATCGAGAGCCCCTGTTCCAGAGCCAATCGGTGAGTTGATGTACCATATTATAGATTGCCTTTATACATATCTTCCTGTAAACCTATTTAGGTATGTACGAAGTAATAGTTCGGTGGCATTAACTACAGTGCCGGTCAATAATATATCACATACAAGTTTTTTTAGTAGAACTTTTTATTTCATATTTGTAAGTGGTTTCACAGTCGTCAACTGTGCGCTTTTCCCGTAACTTCCTGCCTCGCACAGCTAAACTTTGGAACGAATTGTCGCAAGCGGCGTTTCCGGACCGATACGACCTTCAAATCTTCAAGAAAAGAGCGTACCACCTTAAAGGCCGGCAACGCATTTGCGACGCCTCTGGTGTTGCGGGTGTCCATGGGCGACGTTAATTGCTTTCCATCAGGCGATTCGTCTGTTCGTTTGCCACGTTCGTTTGTATAGCATTAAAAAAAAACCTAATGAAGACACATTATTTTTGGAAGATATAGTTGAACTGCTATAAATTTTGTAATTGAATAAAGTTATTAGACGATAGTTTACAACTATTAGATGAAGCAAACTTCAAAATAATTGTGACAATCCACACGTTAACACTTTGAGCGCGGGGAACTCCCGAGGGGAGTTCTCTGTGGGAGGTCCATTTTCGCTACAAAGCGGAAAAATCACGGGATCGGCTACGAGCGTAGCGCGTAGCACTCGTCCGCAATGAAAGTGTTAAAGATCAAAAGTGAAAATATCGTCATCAATTTTAAAATTAATACATTCCAACTTCTGCTTGGGTTTCTGCAAATGATTAATTATTATGCAAACTCCCACTCCTGAAGTTTCCAATACTTGCAAAATGGTACGGAATTAGAATATCGTTTTACAAATAATAATTTAACCAAGTAATTAGTCACACTTTGAAACGTATTGCTAAGATTTCTCAATTAGCGGTGAAATTGTTCTAAAAATAATATCAAAAGGGCTTTAAAATTCTCATTTAGTAGAAAAGTTAAACATTTTCGAGATACGGAGTTAGAGACTCGAGCTTCACTTCAAATAAACCAATGCTTCTGTTCTAAAAATACTTACTTGTTGTGTTGCAATTTTTGTTGTACCTATTGATTATCAGCCTTTACCAAATAACGTAACCATTATGTTGTATTTACCTTCAATTATGCAATGATAAATCATAATATATTTTTACTGATTCTTGGTTCACATTTTTTATTTCAAAATAGTGAGCATTTTGAGGCGTCGGACACACTAGTACGGTCAAACTTTACATTAAACTCGCAAAGGATGCAGTATAGCTGTATTTTTAGTATGTTGTTTAGTAACCAAATCGTACATAATTTTACCCTAAACTCTTGATTTGCGAGTTTAGGGTAAAATGATGTACGATTTGACCGTACTAACACGTACCTAGATTTAGTGGTATTTCTTTTATTCGCAATGTTTTCAATAAAACGAAGGTGATTTTGAGCGTTTTCTAGGCGAGAATAAAATATCGTGATACATAGTTTCAATATCATCCAGGTCATTCAAAAGTTCGTTATCAAAATCACTCAAATCTTTTACCAAATGGCTAGGCTTGTTTGCACTTGCATCCAGCGCCCAGCGTTTACATAATGTAGGGAAAAGATCAAACTTTTAATTTCTTCAGATAAATGTCGTAGAAAAAGAAAATAACCCCCGTGCCCCGAAAAGTTAAAATCATATGAATAAAAAATATAAAATGGCCAACTTTATATCATTATACCTGAGGTAATAGTAGGTCAATCGCGTAAAATCGGCAACCGCGACTGCTCGTTGCAGTGTCTCCCTACGCTTGGCAGAATTTAAAAAAATCGTGCGTTCTAGCCTCCTCGCCGCTGTGTAGAGCAAAAGATTGTCTTTGAAAAAAAATACAAAAAGTGGGTCAAAAAGTATGTATCTTTTAAGATACACTGCCAAGTTAAGGGTTAAGTGTATGTTTTCACTTTATTTTGAGCAAAACAAACGTAATGTCTGTCTTTTCAATTCACCGTCACATTCGCCATCGTTATTAATGTTGACGTGTCCAAACTCTAATACACAGAGCACCGTTTTCCTCAATAACTTTACACATAAACTAAGGTAAAAGATTTATCACATAAACTTTTATGCTACTTTGCGAAAACACCCCCGAAGTGTATTTACGTGTCTAATCTCTTGGGCCAACGTCGATTAGTCGGCTTTATGAAATATTTGGGAAACTGAAGCAGCGATATATCAATCGTGCAAGCACTTTGGTTCAAGTTTAAGTGAGTTTACTTTGTGTGCGGCTGCTTTTATGCTTAATGACGCGATTATCCCATTTTGGCGATTATTGAAACCTCTCGTAGCGAATGATTTACCAAATTATTAATTCTTCTCTTTTTTTTCACTAAATTCACGTTTGCGTTTCACTTTCGTGGGGCAATAATCTTGCATATAGATATAAAAAATGCATTCAACAAATTTGACGCCCAGGATGCTTAGGCAAGTTGCCAATCGCTTGCGCTTAGTAGCGTATCGTAGTTTTCCCTCTCTGTCACTCTTTCATATTAGTGCGACAAAGACAGTTAGCTTTACGATTAAGCGCTAGCGATTGGCAACTTGTCTAAACACCTCTCTCGGGAACTATGTCAAAGTGAAGTTTATAAAACAGATTGAATGACATCTCTTACTACTGTCCTAGGTCCTATACCTACCTAGTTAAATGAATAAATATCTATGGACAATTTCATACATTGGGGGGCTATACACAGGAGTCCACTGTATGCGGGTGGCGCAGGACCGGTCATTGTGGCAAACTTTGGGGGAGGCCTATGTTCAGCAGTGGACGTCTTTCAGCTGATATGATGATGATGATCTCATACAAATAGGCCTTAGTCATTCGGCAAGCTAGTTAAATTAAGACTCAAATATGTTGCGAGTACCTACTTATAGTACTTAAGGGGAATAATACATAATATAATACATAATACATATAATAGATATACAAATATGCTTACGTAGAACACAGTCTAGAAGTAACGTCCAAGTATTTGGGATAATCATCACAAAGACATAATCTCAAACCTGAGAAATCCATCATCATAGGGTTACTACCAAAAAGACTACGTTAGCTGTAAAATAAATTCCTGAAGACAGAATGCAGTTCTGGTAAAACTCCAGGCTTAAATAAGTAACAAAGCTATCTGACTGTGTTGAAACAATAATAAATTGCAGTAATAAAATAAATAGAGATTGATAAAGGCCCTTTTCTACTTACAAGTTGGTTGATACTAAACTATTATACTTTAAATGGAATACCTACTTTATCTTAAACATGACTTTTGTAATAATAGTTAGTATGTATTTTGCGTTATTATACATATTAAGTCAAAAAACATGTCGAGCATTTTTCTACTTAAAAACATGAAAGTAAGTATAGTAAGAACAAATCTCACTAAAGTTTTATGTTTAAAAATTAAAAGTGTTTGAGCTTATACTGTAAATATCAACTCACGAACCTCGCTTTGAAAGTTTGAACGTATACATTTTAGTCATGTATAAGTGAGCATTCCATAATGAAATTTTATTTTTATATGATATGTAGGTACTAAAAACTAAGATAATATTATTCCTTTGTTTCCAAAGAGTCAAAGACCCCAGAGAAAACGTTGAACCGTGCTCATTCCATGTTGCTCGTTGGCAAATTGTGAAATAATATTTGGGGACTTTAGAATAACGCTACCTTTATTCTAGAGTACCCTATTCACCCCTAAAATACTAGAAAAGGGCATTCATGTAACAAGTACATATGTTTGTTAAGAGTTATTGTGCTTGAAGCCGTACGCGAAAATTATAAAAATGATCGGTAATTATTTTATGATTTTGAATGAGGAGTAAAAAGGTTTAAGTATTCAAATGTCTCTTGTTGACTTAGGGAGCGTATGATCATAAAATACGACAGAAGTGCAAAAAATTAACTTCGAAACGAGTGGCGATAAATTGAAACACGACCAAAGGGGGTTAATTTGCTTTTCGCACCTGTATCTTATGTTTTTCAGTACAGATGGCTCTCCAAAGTTTCGATCCGACAAAATGAACCACTTCTCGCACTAGTGCATACAAATATCACCATCACTGTACTTAACGTTTTTTTATTCTTAATGACAGAAATCATCTTTTCACATAGGGAACTGCTCTTAAATTATATTTTTTGAAGCGTAAAATGTATTTCACTAAAGGTTTTTGCGGCTGGATAAACTTTTAGGCTAGGCAAATTTTAAACAAAATAACTTTTATGATAACAAAAAGGCTATGTACACATAGTATTGATTAAAAAAGTTTTATCTGTATCTATTGACTTTGATTTGACTTCTCGGTAGGTTGAGTTGAGTTCAAAGGTAAATGCTACGTATAATATTTTTATAAGCTTTTATTTAGTTTCACCTTTCTCGGCCATCCCTTTCCGGGTTGAGTTGAAATTTGATATACATAATGTGGGTGAGAGGATGATGTAACATAATATATCATGGGTCCGATGATGGAGACGAAAGGTGGCTATAGGAACTTAGGAACAAAGCCATGTAACCCCATGAAGGTATGGTTCGATACACTTGTCCAAATGAGTACGTACTACAAGTAGATTTCATTGAAGAAAGTATACGCGATAAAGACATGCATTAAAATTTATTTTTCTCAAACATGCAATGAAATGTTGTAGTTAAGTGCCAAAAAAGTGGCCGGGAAGTAGCTCGTTGCCGGCCTAGGCCGGCAAGTACCTCTTTTTTAATTTTCATTTGGCATAGGGTTGTGACCTGGCATCTTGGCTTTTAGCCAATAATTATCTGTAAGTAATATTAGTATAAAAAAAATGATTGGCTAATTTTTGCAGTTATAATTGGGTATTTAAATTATATAATTTAAAATAAATGTATAATAACTACTCAAAATAATATTTAAAAAGCAGTATTTATACGGCGCGATCCGTCGGCCCCGATCACTGCATGCGATTAATTGGACCCAACCGACCGCGTCGTCTAATACCGCTTTTTTAAATAAAAAATTTGCAACTTTCAAACAGGTCAATCTTAAAAAAAAAATGAGGTGTCGCTGTCGTATTTGACTTTTGTTGTGTTTCAAAGACTTAGTTATGTAGTTGACTTATAATTTCTTAGAAAGGTGATAATTTTTTTTGTTTCATTTCATTGCATGTTTGAGAAAAGCATTATACATACCTCGGCCATGAAGTGACGGGTTGCCGTCCGAATACTATCCGGCCTCGCTTCGCTCGGCCGTCTACATATATTCGGCCGGCAACCAGTCACTTCCCGGCCTCGGTAGTAATGTACTATTAAAACTCATTCTCGAGATACCCTTAAATAAAAACTAAGAACCTCGTCCTCACCTCCTTTCATTTAAAAAGAGATTGATACAACATCTAGGGAGTGAAAAAAATCGAGGGAGTAAAATGTGGGTACTCCTCAAAAACAAGTAAATCTTATATGTAAATATCAATACCAGTCAAAGACAAAATACTTTTTCATCAAGATATAGACAGGCGTATTTCAATGTAGAATATATAAATTTTATCATACTGTTAATATCTGAAAAACAAACTAGACTTTTATCGTTTATCTTCACAAATAAGAATACTGTCACATTCCGATGAGGTAAACTTGTGAAAATTACTCTTGTCACGTTCAAAAACCAAATCATTATAATATGCCCTCTGATATCTTTTGCATTGGCTATAAATAAAATGTTTGCAGCGTTCATACCGGACACCACAAGAATTAAGAATACATACCATAACTATCCGCCTAATCCTTAATAATTCAGCCCCATTAGGGTTGCCTAATGAAGAGAAAGGTCACGTTATTAATGATTTAAGCTGACCCTCCATTTTCAAAGGCTATTGTAGCACATAACAATCCTGAGGCATCCCTTAATGACAGATAGTCTCGGTATCGCCGTATCGTAAGGCCCTATAATAGATCATTGTTATGTGAACCCATACTTTGAGCACCTAGTTATTGGTTTGAGGGGTTTGATCGGCTATTTTATGAACTAAAGTTGGGAACGAAATGGGATCAGAATTTTTTCATAAGGAGAAGGTTATTTCCGTTTTATATTTGTTACCTCGGAACTCCCTTATTGCTAAACTGATTTGGAAAAATTGGGAAGGCGGAACTGCTGATGAAGACCGGAACGGCTCCTTAACGGAACATGTTTCATGTTTGGCGTTTTGTCTAACTGGTTATTTGCGTTATTATACGCATTTCATTATGATTATGATTCGTTGGTGATAGTGGGATAATTTGGACTCATTTTTTATAACTGGCCAGGTGCATAAGAAAATCGTGAATAAATAATAAATATTAGGGCATTGGGACGAATCGTAATTTATGGCTCAATAGTACAACTAATAATGTCATTGATCCAGCCAATCTCGCATGGTTGGCGGCAGGTTTTGATAAACGGCGCGGATGAATGATAGATAAATGAACTACATAATGTGGTATGAACATTATCACCTACCTAAGCTCAATATCGATACAAAATTATGTTACATTTGCGGTGCACATTTAGATTCAACTGCATCATCTTTTCAGTGAATTTAGTTTCACAGCCATTTTAGAGTTCAGTGAAAAGTTTGTAACTAACATCGGTTTTACTATAAACTTCGCCAACACTTAACCGCTTCCTGCAACTAGCACTAAATAGTTAAAGCTAATTTAGCTTTGTAACAATATACTCCTAAACTTGCTAATTTTACTCGTACATGTCAATACCTACCCTGAAAAATAATCTAAAATACTTACGTTCACATTTTACTTATACAATGTGCCCATGAAGAAAGGGAAAAATTTTAACAGCAGATTTCTGACCACATTTGAAGTTAAAAATGTCTATGAAGTTTGGCGGATAAGAGAAAATGCAATTTAAAAAAAAACAGTTTCTGACCGTTACGTAATGATAAACGCATTTTAGGTAACGATATTGTGGCTGTGTTGATTTAGTCTTGTCACACTTAATTGACAGGCATCAAATGGCCAAAAAAATGTTTAATTACCTGGCACATGTAAAAAAAAGTTAAAGCGTATTTGTTGTGATAGGTTTATTCATAAAAAACTGTTTTTATGTAGTGAGGCATTTGAAATACCAAAGCAATTTTTTTTGTTCAGATTTGACTAAAACTCAATTAACATTTTTTGCTTCTTTTAGCCTCAGGAATATGCTGTTAAAATGTTCCTCTTTCCTCACGGGCACATTTTGTATAATAAAGATTTCTGAAAAAAGTTGGTGATTACAACAATTATTTCAATTTTCTATTCTGCTTTGTTTCATATCTTATGAAGCATTTGTATACCTATTTGAAGTTCAAATGCAAACCGTCATGTATATCAGATTTCCATTGAAACCGATAACAGTAATTGGCTTAAAACTTTCAAAACTCGTTCATTGTATTTATTTGTCGGAAAACATAGAAAAACCATTTGCTTGACTGAGTTTTATTGGTATCAACAACGTGACATAGTAGGTTTTGAATGAACGTACTTTCGGTATTGTGTGAAATATAATTTAATAAATACTATTCGAAACTTCAAACTAGTCAAAATATTTGACATGTGTGTTAAATTTAAATCTGTTTGCTCAGGCATTCTTGCGTATTTTAATCTAATTTTAGATTTCTGAATATTAGTGAAAGAAATAAAAATTGTGACGAATGTTTGCTATTATGTAAACAGGGCAGTTTTTAAATTAAGTACATACAAAATTAAGTTGATACATTTGCTTGTGGCCTGGGAAATTTAGACATCACGCCGCAATATACCTGTATCGACTAACCAAGTACCGTACGTATATTTTGTATTAAACGGAAGTAGATAAAACTTGGTAGTTAGGAAAGTTCTTCGTTACGAAACGGGAGGAAAAAAAAGTTTAACTAATAGAGTTTATGTGGAAAGACAAAATTGCGGCATAAAACGTTTTTTTTTGCATCTGATAGGTAGGTAAGTCAGGCTTGCAAAACCGTAAAGAATGAAAAAAATATGGCCGTAGCTATGGCATTTAACAATAAATTAGTACCTATTGATATTATATTACTGATTAATAGGTATACCTGCCGTGCAGTTCTAAAATTACATTTATTAACTGTCGATTTTACGATTTAACTCAAACGTTAACGTATACTAAATACCAAAACAAACATGAATTTGAAGGCGTAGCAGTACGTTCATAAAAGTTACTTTATCGTAGGATTCATAAAAACTTACCTATGACGCTGCCTGTCGAAACAATTGAGTAAATGAGATGACAATTTCCCAAGCGTTGTTTTCCTTATGCAATGTAAAGGATCTACATAAAACTTCCAGGTTAGTTCCCTAGAGTAATTTACGATTGTTTTCATTAGAACCGAATTAGAGAGCCGACATTAGCCATGGATCCGTTTCTTAACTAAATAGATTCCCAAAATAAATGGAGACCTCTTAGAAAGGTAAAGGTAACAAATTGAGCATTTTATTATACTTTGCACCCTTGTAATAGTATTACGCCTTAAGTGGGGTGAACGGACGGTACTTGAATTTTATTTGAGCATTTGCTTGAGTTCCTTTTGACCTTCTAAGGAGCAATATGTATAAGAAATGTTGTGCTCGATAGGTGCTCTCCGGAGGCCAAGTAAATACCCTCATATTATGGCCTTCGAAGCTATAAATAGAACCCATATTGAATGTGTCGGGATCTCTATTAAGATAAGGGATTAAATATTTATAAGGGTGAAAAAAGGAATTTACCATACAAAGTAAGGTGGTGTATTAGCATTAGCGATAATCTAAAAGGAAACGAAGCAGGGCTTCGTTATTATGGGATATTTTGGAATAAATGTTGTTCAAAACATCAATACATATAACGGTATAAAAGAACTAATGTCCTGAATAGCGAAAGTTTTGGGTCAAGTGTAAATTATTCATATATAATATTGTGCAAATACGCTTAGCTCAAGCTGCTTTTTAAAATATTTGCGCGATTATTGTAATCCATTCTGAAGCTCATCTCAACAAATCAATCTATCGCCAATGTTCCATTTTCGTTTACGATTGGATGTACGTACAAATCGAAATAATTTTATAAAATCACTAATCAAAGTAGATTGATTACATATTTTAAGTTAGCATGTTTGCACCTCTTTTTTAAAAGGACACCATATTTGAAACTTTTGCTCTCGACTAATAGTCACACAAATGCTTACTGTGGTTAGAACTGTGTATACGTAGACTAAAAAAAACGTGTAGCATATACTTAAAAGATATAAAGGCTTAAAGGTACGTAATAATAATAATAAATACTCTTTATTGTACCACAAAGACAAAGTAATACAAAGCCAAATTAATTATTGATCTACAAGGCAGGTATCAACAGGCGGTCTTATCGCTAAAAAGCGATCTCTTCCAGACAACCTTAGGGTAGCGGGAAATACATAAAAAGAAGCTAAGAAATTGGTAGTGCATAACTGTAACAAGAAAATAGATCACACACCTTAAGTACTAATTTAATACATACATAATATATAATACATAGATACTTATTCAAATACGATACAATACATATACATACATACACATACATACATACATTAAATCTAAGGCAATCTAAGGTAGTGACAAATAGTATTGTTTCAATAGGTTCTTAAAAATATAGAGAGATTTGGCACATCTTATTTCTACCGGCAAAGCATTCCACAACCGAACGTAATTATCTAGGTACAAATATTTTACCTATAGCGAAACTTTAAAGCGAGTGCGCATTTAAAATAAAGCCACTAGATATAGGATATTATACTTATAAAATAAACATACTAAATTCAATATGTCAAAATTCAACATATCTTAAACGAGTTGCAAATTAATATTTCAGTTGTATTTAAATGTGAAATTCTACGCCAGCGGAACTCAATTGGAAATTCGTTCCCCAAATTGTTACCGCGATACTCCGTAATGTCTCTTAATATTCGCCTAAAATCACTTCCAACGCGGATAATATGCCGCGTGACTCGTTGGCCCACAAGTTTTAACTAAGTAACGTCAACTCTTGGGGCCCTGAACACTTTGTCGTAAAGCCCCTTAACGGTACTTACATGACGTTAATAATGTATTATGTTACGTATGTTCGATGTACGAAGCATTTACAATGTTCGGAGTTTTGGGATTTTACCTTCATTATATTGCTCGTTAACAAAATCAGGAAGTTGATACTTGAAACAACGAGTATTTAAATTTGTTATGTGATATTTTATGGACATGATACCAGTCTAACATGTTTACAAAATATTACTATACTGAATACTGAAGTCACAATTTAATGGGTAAATATCTGAGCGTTTCAACCGCCTAATTTTGGTCGCGTAATATTTGCCGAAGTTTCTAAAAGTCTTACGGCCTTATTCATAAAAAGTTACGCGCCCGCTGATGGGTCGTTGTTGACCGGATGGCTAAAAACGTTATTCATAAACGTTCAATAGCGCTATTCAGCCGCTCAAACCTACTATAAATCCCCCGAGAGTTATAGAGCCGAGGACCCTTCTATAACGGTCTTATAACTTCTTATTTAACAAGATGGCTGCCAAAATTTTGATCAGCTGATTTTTGACAGGTGCATAACCATGCGATTAAAGTAGGCAGAAGAGAAAAGATAAAGGTGGAAGTCTGATTTGGTGTATAGTTTTTTATATCGTCTATTCATCTGATTATTATTAAATATGTATCCAGAGATACTTAATTATATTTAGATAGGTATTTAAAATAAATATCCGATGATTTGTTGTAAGTAGTTACGCAGTTTCGATTTTCTCTACATGCAACATTACACGAATCAGAAATGGTGGGAAAACTAATCTCCAACTTTTTTAATTTAAAATTTTGTTGATAGTTTTTCAACCATTTCAACTTCAACGTCAATACGCATTACGCAGTGAGACTCCATCATGCAGGCCTTAAACGCTATTGATGCCATAAATAATTTTGTGTAATCCGCCGCGGCGTCCAAAAATATATATCATAAGGTCAGATCCCATTGAGGATCTGCCCGATGTTGAATTTAGGCGGCGATACCGCTTTAATAAGGCGACTGTTTTGTATATAGTACCTAAAGTTAGTGAAAGAAGACCTGAATAAAGATCGCAGAGGAGCTGGCCTCACACCAGAACTTCAGGTTCTAACTGCAATTAGGTGTTGGGGTCACAAGGAAGTAAATATTTATTTATTGCTTACCCGTACTACTAACTGCCCATACCTAGGTACTAACTAGCCATACAATTATGTTTCGTTATCTGACCGTCATCGCAAGTACCTAATCATAAAGCTAACTGTTTTGAACATGCCGCTTTTCATACACATCAAGCATTCATACTATTCATACATATATTCAATATGCTTAAATCCGAATTCAATAACACATTTCTGTATTAAGTTTATTTAAATTGTCTGTATTTATTTAAAAAATCTAAAAATACGACAAATAATATAATTATTTGAGATAAAAGTAAGTAACAAGGAATTAGGAAATATTTGCGAATTCCCGCCAGACAGCTGTCAAACTTTTTTTTAATTTGCGGTGAGACCACATTTTTGTCTATGATTTTGTCAAGGCGCCAACATAACGCGTCTAATCCGTTCAACAGCGGCTCAACAGTTATCGGAGAGATATTGAGCGTTTATGAATAACACTTCTTATAAACCGTTCAACAAGACTTATCGGCTCGATAACTATTGGGCCCCTCAAACCTTCAACAAGGAATTTTTATGAATAAGGCCGTAAATGTTATACTTCGTCATTTGTATAAAGTACCGTACCTCCTTCAAATGACAAAGCAGCACATTGTAACGAATAGCAACTTCGGCAAAAATTATGCCACCAAAATTAGGCGGTCGAAATGCTCAGATATTCACTCTAATTTAAAACATTCGCATTTAAGAAAATGGTTATAAAAATATGAATGAACCGTATCAAAGGTGAATGATATTGAAAATGCAAGTTAAATTATAGTACGATTTTAAATAATTTCATTATTTTCTAGAACAAGTCAGTGCCTAACTATTAATGTATAACTATTATGTTCCTTTACATCATAATACGCTTCCTCTTCTACGGTTTTACGGTATTCTACGGTTTTCTGAAATTCATAATAACACGCCAAATCAACGATGTGCTTACAATAATATTATATTTGTTTGTTTATCATTTACTAATAGAAGATACAACAAACGTACATTTCAAGAAGATCACAATTACAAATTGGTTTTCAACTTATAGGCAGTCCGCTTGCCCATTCTCTATATTTTGTCATTTAGGTCAACTTTAATAAAATGTAATTGTAAAATATATGGTTTGTTTCAGAGCATCATTTCTATCCGTATGTGTCCGTCGTCGAGTGCCCTCGGATGAGAATCTCAACACCGACTATGCGCCCATACAGAGGTATCCCAGGTAAGAACAAGTTTTGTTATTTACAAAAGAGCACGATCTCCTGACACAGGTAATCATTTTACTTATTAGGAGATCGTTTCAATGTAAAATTGTATTTATTTTATAAAGAATTTTACAATGTTACGATCTCTTTTTTAAGAATAAAACAGGCCACGAATAAGAATTCAGACGTGCGGCGTCAGCCAAACCAGAATCTAGAATGAAGATCTTTTCAGCTGTTGTGAATAAACACACAAAAGCAAGATTCAATGCTGATATACAAGTATTGGACAGATTTTTATACTGATGCATGATGTTGATGTTATAAACAATAAATAAAAATACTTAAATCAATCTCATAATTTCATCAAAGCATTTATCACTTTGCCTGAATTTAAAAACTAAACTAAAATATAGCTTGTTATTCGCTTGGTTTGTAGATACGAAATGTTAGTATTATAAATAAAAACAACAAAAATGTAAAAGGACTGTTTACATGACTTGCGTTTTCATTTTACCCAAACGCATCTCATATTTTCAAGAGAATCTGACGTTTAAAAACCTATCCTCTAAATATTTTAAAAATCTGCTAGAAATCAGTATTATTTGTACTAACTATTGTCTACCAAAAACTCGATATTTTTGCTCTTGACAAACATTTGTACCATCGCCATTACAATTAACCGACCATGACAGTTGTATAACACTAATAACAGTTAATAATGGTCAGTTAGGGATTTTTTTTTTGTCATTTATACCGACACTTCATTCCAAAAAAATCCGTGACAGTAGCATTTCTCTGGTTTAATCGTACATAACATCATTCACGCTATACTTCTGAATTACTTAATTTTATTTGAAGCATTATTTAAATGAGATTGTTTGCCGTGAAGTTAATGTCATGATCCGTATATGTATAGTTACACCGTCCCTTTTGCTTGTCTGTCTGTAACTGGACTTCACGTTACCAGAATATGTAAAGTAAGCACAAATTTAGATGTGATAGATGTCGTAATATACGTGTCAAGAAGCCACAGTAGTACAAAATCTCTGCATGAGTACCCTGTCGCTAATAACTATAACCCTTCTGTATCTTAACATTGTACAAACAACTTTTTCCGCATCAGTGCTTACCCCGATTGGCCAAGAGATTGCTACCAAAATAAGGTTCAATTATTAGTTTCCACTTTAAATAAGTGTAAGTATTATTGTTTTGTATACAGTCGCGAACCGGGAATGTTGAGTCACTTACTTTTGTTTGCTATTTTTACTCATCGTGTTTTTTAAATATCATCTCAAACCATATCCAAAGTAGGTTTTAGTACTATGAAATATTAACCGATATTGGAAGGTAATTTTAAGTACATCATCATCATTAATTTTATAAAATCTCTTGAGCACGATTCTTACTTTATCAGCACTAATTTGACGTTTGGAAGAATCCGATAACTATTGACAGTTGAGACAAACAAAATTATAGTGGTGTGGTATTGGAGTGTATCCTGAATTTTTCAATAAAACAGGACACTAATTCCAGTTATTTGAGGTAATACAAAAAAACACGATGCAAGTCCACGTCAAACGACGTCTTTGTTATAGTTAAGTACGTCACCAATAGGCTTAACACATTGGTGCAACAGAATGTCACTACGAGATAAATTCTCCGTCCCCCTTTTATTATTACAGTTTGTAAAGGATGGCAAGCTTATCTCGCGGCGACATACTGTCGCACCAATCATGTGCTATGCCTACAGATTTGCAATAAGGCTACGAAGTGGCTCAACGATTCTTGCTCGCGAGACGGTACGCGACCGTATTAAGTATTTTTCAGTTCCAATATTGTGTCAAACATTTGTTCAAGGTTCGGCCAACCTTCTCCCGCCCCACCGGAGCTATGTGCCCACGACGCCGATCTGGAGTGCTCGTACTTTCGTCGCCGCCCAAGATCCGTGTGCAGCCAACCTGACCCCAAACGTTACACGTGGATGCCTGAGGATGAAGACTTCACCCGGATGGAGTGGCCACAGTAAGTGGAAAATACTAAATTAATTTCATCAGTCTTAGATGCTGGCCAATGTAAGAGCCGATATAAGTACCTCGTTTTATTAGGCACTGGTCCTATCAGATGCGAGTTAGAGATTGATAGCTCGGCTATAAAAACGAACAAAAGGTAATCACTCCAAAAGAGACATGGCGATATTTATAGTTCATCGCTGACCTAGTAACTATTACTACTTAGCTGAGCGAGTAGCTACAGTCGCTAACTCGCATGTGGTGGGACCAGTGCCTTAGCATCAAATATATTATAAGGTAAATAAACTTGAAATATATTTTTTCATAATTATCGAAAAACTCTATATAAATAGGCAAAAGTATTGCTCATCTTTATACTAATGCTAAAATAACAAATTATAATTAGATGACGAGAACAACATAATATCGACCTTGAGATATCTATTTTTGATAATGATTTCATGGTTCTCAGACGCATGAAAACTTTTGAGAAAAAAAACATTTGATGTCACCGCGGACAACAGAGTTGGCTCGTTCCTCGCAAGGCATAAGTAGCCGTCCAAAAAGAGAACACTGCAGCCAACATTATGGGAACCCTTCTTTCTGGGTCAAATCTCGGTGATCTCAACTAAGTACTAGGAACTATTTTTATATTTTTTGTATATTTATTGTTATTCTATGTTTATTATTAACAAAAAATTACCCATTAAATACTTAGTAAAATAAAATGAAATCATTATCAATAATGAAGACATTTATTTATCAAAATATTGACATTTCATTTCCGTGAAAGTTAACAAACTGACTGAGAAACAATCCTTCATTAAAATATCCCGTCTTTCATTTGTCGGCAAATACAAATAACCGTAAAGTGCTCCAGCGTCACCTTGAGAATTTACATAACTGGGGTATAAAGAAACGTTCGTTAACTTGAAGCCCCCTTGCTTTTGTTGAAAAAACTGTTAAATATTTCTCGCCGTCTTATGAAGTTTCGATGGGTTTATCGATTGTGAAGAATGAAATTCGCATGTATTAATGTATAAATCTGAACATTTCAGAACTAGGCAGATTTATGAAAAATGTTGGATAGAGTAATTGAAATCAATAGTAAAGTACCTAGTAGATATCGACCGTAAAAACAGCATTCATTATGTCGAACGTGTGTTCATACCAAATTCGAATGTTGCCATTTGGAATAACAACTGTATCGAGGAGTTTGTTTTTGGTAAATGATAGGCCATAAAATACAAAATATATGTGAGCCTTTTTAGGGTTCTATAGTAAACTAGGAACCTTTATAGTTTCGCCGTGTCCATCTGTCCATCCATACGTCCGTCTGTCTGTCCGCAGCTCATATACATATTAGTCACGCTGACAAACTCGCCAAAGTGGTAGGATAAAATATAGAAACAATTTTTTTTTCAGTCCCCTACACGTCCCCTCCCCTACACGTAAAGTGGGGATTTCCATTTATTGAAGTCTACATTGTGTGGTATCGTTGTATAAGGACATACTTATATTAAAAATAAGGGTTCAAAAACATTTTAAAGTCATTATTTTCGGAGATCAACGCGTCAGAATGTAAATAATCCGTGAGTATATGTGGAGTACTTTAAATTTTGTACATAATTTGGCCTAGCCGTTGTTGACCCATGACTTGCTCTTGGCGGCTATTTTTTTAGTAAATGGTCCCACTTTGTTGCTAATTATAAGGTCAGAATATTTACTCAGAATTATCTTGTATCTTCATAACATGATCCTTATGAGATTATGAGTCTTTATGCTACGTACGCAACAAAGACGTTCTTCTAAAAAGCCCCCCACTAATATATATATTATGTTCTCATCTCATATCGAACACCACATACGGGACAGTCACCAGTGTTTACATTATAACTTACTGGCAGAGTGGACACACTAACCAAATCCAGTCTAAGTGCTGAACTATTTTATCCCTAGAAAGTGTCGACCACCGCATTCCGCGCTGTGGGGTCGGTCGACCGCGGTGTGACCTAGAATCTTCGTCCTACATCTGACCTATCTTAGCGCTTCAGCGGACTATACACCCTAACTGCCTTACAATGTTGTCTAAGGTTATATTTGAGATAGTAAGTCTTACAATATCGCGTTTAATATCTGACGTTAAAACCTGTGGTGCCATTTACACAGTGTATCAATTCTGTATGAAAAAGTAGAATAGTGGCTGTGTGTAAAATTCAGGGAGAATTTTGCTAAAATGTACGCCTTTTTTTTAATAATTTGTAATAATTAGTTCCTTTCTTTATTAACATGACAACGTACAACTATGTTGTTGTTGTTGTTGTTATTGTATTTTGGCTACTTTTCTGCAACACGACATCAAACGTGCATTTTGCGTGGTCCCAACGCTGGCCTAGTACTTGTTGGTGACTTCACATATACCCTTGAATTTCTTCGCAGGTGCATGAAGGTTTCCTCGCGATGTTTTCCTTCACCACAGAGCACTTGTGAATATCAAATGATATTGCGTAGCGTAGTTTCGCGGCTTGACTGCAGATCGTGCAGTCTCTACTCTCTTCTGTTTTAGCTGAGTAACGTGGGTTTCATCTTCACATCGGACGTTGGTAACTTGATCTTGTTTCTTTGGTATATGTCGTCTAATATTTTTGACCATAAATAATTATTTATCGATAATGACTTCTCATAATGCTGATTTGAGACTTAACTTATTACATTTTATAGTACATGATTTTGACTGCTCTCAGCTAGTAATAAATGAATAATTAAATAGTAGGGACTTCTTCACTAGCAATTGTAATAATTTTAAAAGCTTGTTTCATTATCTCGTAAACATTAACTTAACTAGTCATGTTCACGCATGAACCATGATTTTTATTGCATTAGTTGTTTCCATAAAATACAAAGTACCTACCTATAATAGCCTCATGAAATCTTTATAGAGATATGAAACAAAATTCGTTTAACGTTTTTAGTAGCTTTTATTCCTTTAAAAAGGCATGCATGTGCGGATTTCAGTACGAATATAAATTATTTTCTGCATTTGGACTTTTATGGATGGTCGGTTCGCTGCAATTGGAATGGAAGTAGTGCTAGTTTATCTTTTACAAGGAAGATTTTCACTTTCAATCCAATTCCAAACTGCCGACAATCAGAGGCGATGTTCGTTGACCGATAAAGCTGCTGCGAATATCCATGGAGCACCATTTGACTAAGTTCAGTTGTCTAATATAATTATGATCGTTGATCACATTATGAACAGAAAAGCGTGGGGACGGTAGTAAGAATACATTAATTATTTTGTCACCACCTGAAGTCTTCCTGTGGGTGTTGCAAGAGCCAACTAAGAGATTGAGGTGTGTTTATTAATAAAATTATGTAATAAGACCCTGGCTAATCATAATTCAAAATATTCTAGTTACCCAATACTTAAATACTTTTTAATATAACCTATTTGGGTCAAAATTCTTTTCGTTGTCTTGTTTCATACCAGTATGTCACGCTTTTAGTTGCTGTTTCGACTCAGTATGTAAAGAAAACCGGTGCACTTGTATTTCTTTTTCACGCTAGATTTTAATCGATATAGGTATCAAAAATTAGAAACAAAACATCATCTCATACAAAAATCACAACTGTGTCACGTTTTTTAGGGCCACAAAATAAAACAACGAAAAGAATTTTGACCCATTTGTCAGAACCGTTCACTACTCTCTAAGTTCTCTAACTACAACTCCGTGTCACCCGTGAAATATGGTTATCTAGCGGTGGCGGAATCTGCATAGTTTGGGAGTTGGCCTCATCGGAAGTTGCTTAATTGTCGTTTGTGGGCACATATAAATTAACCCGTTCTGCAAACTTTCGGGTGAAAGCTAAATATTTTATGCCTACGTAAAAAACTTACGAGTTGGTAATTCACATTAATAGTAGGTATTATATATACACATACATGCGATCTCTTTTTCATTCTCATTAGTGTTATGACTATTTAGATGATATACCTGTGAAGTATGTTTAGATTTATAAGATAAGAAATCTATTTCGAATGCGACCATTTCTTAACAGACTTTAAAAAAAGAGGAGGTTCTCAATTCGACTGTTTTTTTTGTATTGCATATTAAGTTGCATTTAGACCAAACGAACATTCGCTCATTCTATCACTCACTCAACGAATTTCGACGAATTACGTTTTGTGTAACGAACAAATTTCGTAGAGTGGGGGATTGAATGAGCGAATGCTCGTTTGATCGACGAGATCATCTCGGGGTGGCTTTGTATTGAAAAGTTTGAGGCGCCGGAACGCCTTAGTGAGCATAGTCTCATACTTTTCAATACAAAGAATAGTTTTTTCTCTGATACGTTCATGCTACGGTCATGGTATGGTACGGTCTAGTGGTAAGAGTCACCTAAAACCGTTGTGTTGCAATTGTTTAAAATGCAATATTCTACGCAATAGGATTCTAGCAATAGGTAGGGGAGATACGCCATGAAACGGACATTTAACTTTGAAGTAAGATACATACTGTAGTTGAAAACTTAGGAACTCGTTAACTATCATTAAGGATTTCGGATATACTGTAGTATAATTATTATTACACTATATTAAATAAAAAGCCATACTACGAAATATTTAAATTTCTTTAATCTCACTTGTGTCCGTTTCATAACACCTGTAGCACTGAATCGGACAGTGGGTGTCTTGAAACGGACTAGGAACCAATACTTGACTTTGAGACACATATGGCACAATAATACTTATTTTAATAAGGCCATTACTTAATAGATCCCAGACTACGATCACAGAATTACCAATTACAAAAAAAAACAACATAAAATATTCAATTTCTTAGTCTTGGTTTAATTTTTGAACCATTATAGTAATTAGTTTTTTTAACAATAATTCTTATTTTAATAAGTCAAACACTTTGGTAGAACTCAAACTGAGATCATAGAACTAACAACTATAATAATATAATAATAATATTTTAGCCTATATATAATGTCCCACTGCTGGGCACAGGCCTCCTCTCATATATGAGAGGGATTGGGCTATAGTCCCCACGCTGGCCCTAAGCGGGTTGGGAACTTCACATACACCTTTGAATTTCTTCGCGGATATATGCAGGTTTCCTCACGATGTTTTCCTTCACCGAAAGCTAATGGTAAATATCATCTGATATTCCGTACATAAGTTTCGGAAAAACTCATTGGTACGAGCCAGGATTTGAACCCACAACCTCCGGATTGAAAGTCAAACGTCTCAACCACTGAGCCACCACCGCTTCCGTCTTGTTTTTCGTCTTGAACTAACAACTACTTACAAAAAAAACAACATAAAATAATTCAACTTCTTTCAACGTCCGTTTCAATGCGACGGTCCCTGGCCGTTTCATTGCGAATCGAACCTAAAAATATTTTAACCAAATTTTAAATAATAACGTATTGATAAGATCATGACTCACCATTCCGTATCTCCTTGAGAATATGCCTCAACAAGTCTGTACTTGTTGAGGCATATTCTCAAGGAGGTATATGCCTATAATGTCTGTACATTAAAATTGTAATTTAAGATGTTGCCCAATTTTAAATTAGTTTGCAAAAATACCCAATTTTTTACAAAATTCATTGCATTTTTTACAAAAATCAACATACGTGCGAAATAGTGAAGTAAGTAATGTCTCACGGGATCTGCCATTATTGTGGGTTCATCTGTGGTCATCAGTGTTGACAACAACCAAAGAACCTTGAAATGTTCGTTCAGATTTTTTAAAGATATCGATAGTGTCCGTGTCATAACGCGTCGTTTCATTGCGTATTCCACCTACGGCTTGTTATTAAAATTGTAATGCACTTAACTTTATCTCTAAGTAATTTTGATTGATTTTCTATAAGTAAGAGAAATTACCATGTCAAATGTATAAGAACTCATTAATTACCGTTTTAAATAACTTAATTTCTCATAAATTAACACTTTCATTGCGGACGACTGCTACGCGCTACGCTCGTAGCCGATCCCGAGATATTTCCGCTTTGTATCGAAAATGGACCTCCCACAGAGAACTCTCCTCGGGAGTTCCCCGCGCTCAATGTGTTAATAACCAAATTTTACTTTTGTTAAAAAGCATTTGTGCTTTAATTCAGCAAAAAGTTTCTTAAAAGTTTATCTTAGTATTCTATAGGGGCATATCGCCGAGTAACTCGTATCATTTGTTGCGAGGAGTCTCACTTGAAACAAACTTCATTCAGTAAAGACTCTTTGAAGTGAACATTGCGAATAATATTCTAGCTCTTGAAATCTATTATTTTATTTCAATGATTTAGTCCACCAAAGAGATTAGTGACGTATTGTACAAATGTACACATTCGTAAATGCCTGGGTGCTTAGACAAATTGCCAATCGCTAACGGTAAATGGTAAATCGTAAACGAGAGGCAGCAAACTATCTTTGTCGCACTGACAGAGACAGAGAGGGAAAACTACAAAAAGCTACTAAGCGTAGCGATTGGCAACTTGGCTAATCAAGCCGACCATCTATACCACAGATGTCATATATACCATAGATCAAGCAAACGTATCTACTTAGCGTGTCAAATGAACTCAGTGAAATCCACTGAGTTGTCCGTCTTTAATCGCAGCTTGCAGCTTTCGGGCGTCAAATTTTGTAAGTTGAAGTGAACAAAAACATTAATAATGCCTCCTTAAGTAATATAAATTGCAACAACACAAAAAAATATGAATACTCAAGGGCCTGAGACATATTTAAAATCATAGGCAAGTAACAACTTCAGTACAAAATCTGACACGCTCGACCGCCATACAAATGAATGAACTTGTTTCTTCTTTCCAAATCTAATTCTGTGATCTGTACGCATAGTACCGCGTCTAAATAATCGTTGTCATCGCGTCGTTGCCGCCACGTTCTAACAAGTACTTATGCAAGTGCGAAAGTGATGCGTAGCATAATACATAGATAAAACAGGACCATCATAAGCCACCTGGCTAAACAAGCATTGAATAGGCTCATTGAATATAATATATTTGAATTGATACAAAAAACAAATCCTGAAAGATGGCCGAGAATAAGTTCAAATTGTTATTAACTTGTGATCGTGCTTTACTTTATAAATCCAAGTAATATATATTTTTAATTTATTACAATTTGATTTGCATCTTTTACGACTTTGAGAGCTGATATCACGTAAACTTAAAGAAATATGTCTTTTGTAATTTACCATTTTATACCTTGATATTTTAAGACTAGATGTCGCACTCGTATACGATAAGCGATACGAGTAAGTAAGTAATAAATGTATGAGAATGACAGATCCGAACGAAAAGTCACGTGACCATTTCTATACATTATCATGGTCACGTGACTTATAGTTTATCGTACACGATTGCAGAACGGCATCGTGGCTAGGCCTGTTGGACTACTTGTCCAGTCTTGAAAGACTGGGATTATATAATTTATAATTCAAAATACTTAGAACACATATCGAAGTATTTCATACATTACTTTCATTTGTTCCACAAAATTTGAAATTTTACTCTGATATTGCCTGTTATTTGAATATGGATATTAAAATAAACCGCATATGCCTTTAGCTAGAAGTGACACAAATAACTTCGCAGGTGCGAATGGTGTCCAGTAAATTCCCTACAAACCTCATAACCCTGGGCTAACCCCCTCGTAAATAACTTTTTACCGCTGAGTCGCCACATAGCAAATATAGAGGGTAATATAATGTATTAATTTACTGTAAACATAAAGTTTTTACTTAGGTGTAAAAAGCCTAAATTTTCACATAATTGTTTGTAATTTGTGGGGTTTATGTTTTTCATACGGAATACTTATTTGAGCTAGAATTTCCTGTGGAATTTATCTAGTACTGAGTTTATCTGAAGGCTTCGCAGCTTTTGGCGGTCTTCCAAATTGCGCACTATATCACAGGGCTCTTATCAGGCCAGTATTTTAAAAGTTTTATATTTAATTAAAATTATATCATGCCCTAAAAATATATTTTACATCGTATATTAAAATGTCCGGTTACGTTTGCCTGTGTTTTGTCTACTGTATACTGTTTATTGAATTATGCCTTTCCATTTAGAGCTTATCCTATGTGGACGCGAATGATCACATTTATGCAGTACAGTAGGTATAGTAAATAAAAATAAAAATACATAGAAATAGCCTGATTCTCCGGTAACATACATCATACAGCAAAGGTTAAGGTTTATTAAAGATAGTAAATTGTTTTATTAATGGAGAGATCTATTTAAATACGTACAACTAAATATAATCTAGTCTAATTATATGTGTGAGTGCGCGTGTGTGTGTTGTGTGCGTGTGTGTATGTGAAGGAATAGTTTAAAAGGCTACTAGGATTTTGAGTAATAAATTTACGTAATGACCTTTAGAATCAATTCAGTTTGACTGTAGCTAAGACCTTCCAGCCAGTTCTCAATGATTATTTTGGCTTCACACATTTTATTACTTTTGCCTGGAGCGTGGGTGGGTAGTATTTCTACCTACTTTAGAATTGCCAGGAGAATAATCGAATTTCCAAAATATTGTTATCTATCTATTCTGCCCGTGTCCACCATTGCAGTGCTGCCTCTTCTTAATTACGCTACTTTGCTCAGTTCTGTGCTAGTCGCATCCACTGCTTTGTAGCCGTTCGGCAGATGTCGTCGGACCATTTTGTCGGTGATGTCCCGGCAGATTTTCTTAAAATATTCAGATCAGAATATAAAATGAAAAGAGGCATATCTTCTTAAATTAAAATATTTTTAATTTCAGATCGGTAATAGAAGATAACGCGGGTTGGCCGCAGAATTACAATGTCGACCAAATCGCGTCAGTCACAAGAGGAGGCTCTTTGCCGAGGCCTCCTTCAATAATACCGTAAGTACCATTTTATTTTAAAAACACTCAAAAATAATAAAAGAAGTTCACGACGCAACCAAACCAACCAAAGTTTCCAAACAAAAAGACAAATATTTCCTTTCACAAGTGTGCTGAAATATACAAGAGTTGAAAACCTGAAAATGAGTTACGTGACTACTATTCACAGCTTTAAAAGTAGGTAGGTAGGTATTGAAATTACGTCACTAATGTTTAAACCCCGGATTGTTGTCGCGGTGACGTCACAATATGTATCATTTTGTTCTACCGTTCCATTTACTCCCCAAATCACCCTATTGTGACGTCACCGCGACAACAATCCGGGGTCTACTAATGTTACAATAAGTTTTTTTTAAACACTGATTTAGGTGTTAATTATAGTTAATTCCTAACATGAAAATATAAATTACTAATATTCATTTAAACTATCACGATTATAAATAAATAAATATCTTGGGACATCTTACACAAATCGACCTAGTCCCACGGTAAGCTCAATTAAGGCTTGTGATGTGGGTACCAGGCGACGATATATATAATAGATAGATAGATACATATAGATTCTTAAATACATAGACAGCCATGACCAAGGAACAAATATTTGTGATAAATAAATACACAAATAATGCCCTCGCCGGGATTCGAACCCGGAACCTCCAGCTTCGTAGGCAGGGTCACTACCAACTAGGCTACGGAGGCTGACTATCACTCATAATTTATCATTTTAAATTAGGGCTCTCGGTCGTGTCCGGGTTTCGTGTACCCGTTTCCGTGTACCCGTTTCTTTGCTACCGGGAAACGGGTTTCTTACCCGTTGGGAACGTTTAATTAGGAACCGTGTAATTAGGACACGGATACCCGAGTACCTGTGTCTGGTCCGCCCTCAATGTGTAGTGGCAGTGGCAATCTAAAATATAGGTACGATTTTATATTTGAACAAAGTATTGAACCGCATTTAACCTACAACAAAGAAAATCTCTAGCTGCGTAATTCGTAAAAAACTGCGAATTTTTCGGTAGGTATTGTTTTGTTTCAGACTTTTTACTAATAAAAACATAGGTTTTTCGAATATTCAATTACAATGGATCCGCAAGACTCAAGCTTGGAAAAGTTTCTAAGTGGATCCGCGGACCCGCGCTTGGAAACGTTTCTAAGTTGGAAACGTTTCTTGGCGTTTCGTTTCGTTCGGGTTCTTAGTACCGCCGGTGCTAAGGATTCGTGTACCCGTGTCTGCGGGTAACACGGATACCGGGAGCCCTATTTTAAATACAAACTATATATAATTAAACGTAAGTTTACGCAATTACGACCCGTTTGTCTTTAAAATATAAATCATTAAGGGCTGATTTTTCAATCCCCAAATAATGCTATCCGTTAGTTAAAATTATCCCCATCCTTTTCTAAAATCATCAGTCAAAAAATGACAGGGCTAACATTTATTTGACAGGTACTGTTAACTGGGGATTGAAAAATCAGTCCTAATACGAATATAAGCACTAAATTAAAACAAAAGTCCAATTCTTTTCACAAAAACTTTGTTAAACGACAACGATTTTTTAGTCTGTAAAGTACCTAGCAAACCCATATAATATAATACAGCCTACGAAAATTGCAAGTTTTATGCAGTCTAGGACACAGCAACCTTTGCTGTCAAAGTCACTCGTGTCAGACGATTATCTACCGAAGGTCACGAATGTCACGACTTATAATGTTAAACAAACGATAAAAAGCGATATTTCAGGCCGAATTTATTATGCTTACCACGCATTTAGCGTACAAATTTAAATTCCCTACAATCCACACAAAAGAATAACACATGCAAAAAATACACCAATTTATATTTTTTCAACCTGAGAACAATAAAACCCTTTTAACCTTTCTCCATTTAAGTAAACATTTGTGAAATGGTTCTCTTTCTAACATTAAGGCTAAGCTCTTTAGAAGCTGCTAAATCGTACTGCCGAGATTTCTCCGATTATCACATTGAGACTTTTTCGAACGCTTTCGTTATTAGTACATTGTGCATCAAGGGAGGTAAGTACGGAATTACTAACGAGAGTGTTAGAAGCCCGACGCCGTTAGGCCGAGGGCTTTTATGACTCGAGTTAGTATTCCGCTTACCGACCGTGATGCATACAATGTTTTTCATTACACTTGCCGACAAAAAAATAAGTTTTAAGAAATAACAGTATTAAATGACGTACTGACATTTCCATTACTCCCTAGGGAATTTCACTTTTCTATTACTCCCGCTGCGCGCGCAAACAATGGCGCGCTTAGGAAGCAAGTGTGACGAAAAAGTATTATGTTTAATTCCGACCACACGACATTACCATTTGCTAAGTCGATTACAATTTTACACATCATTAGAGAGCAATTCCCCGAATAAGTTTTCATTGAAAGTTAATGAGGATGTCGAAACGAGTGGTGATTTAGTGAATTGACATTAGTTGAAAAGTTTGTGTAGTTAATTTGTCTTAAGTATTAGTAAAACTACCAAAAATAGTAGTTACCTAAGCTCGGAAATAGAATTCGAGATCAAAAATGTAAACAAACTATGACAATAACATGACATTATATTGTCGATGTTAAAGTGACATTCCAGGGGTATAAAACGTTTTATATCGAATGTATTTTTTAACACCTTTGTAAATTGAGGTGGCGTTTTGAAATTAGCTTTTTATCTTATTTTATTTATTTCCACACTTACAATTATCCTTACAGGTACTAAGCCTAAGACAATTTTTTATGTGTAGGTGTAGCTAAGCGAAAGTCAAAGTATGTTCGACACAAAAGTATCCCATTTTTCAACATATTTTTGAACATGGCTATAAAAAAAATACGGCTGAGTGTCCACGGTTCCTGATTACAAAAATAATACCTAGAAAATTTGCTAGAATGATGTAAATAATCAACATAATCAATGTTTGAAAACGTCTCGTGTTACTTTAATCTTTAGGATAGTCAGAGAACGAATTTCAGTCAATGTCTATAGTTGCAATCTAATCCCTTTCGATTAATAAATGAAAATTATCAATTTGTAGGTCAAAATATTAAAATCTGTATTAAGGTCCTTAGTAATGCAGAGGAGTTTTTTAAATTCATAAAAGAGTCATTTGGATCACCATCTTGTTTTGATTTTTTTTAAGTACATAGGCATAATTAAGAACCCTCTTAAATGGTTCTTAGTATTCTTACCGTATTAAATCACGAATAAACTAGTTATTGTTATAGCTGCGAACCAAATGTTTAAAACTTCTTGTCATTGCCAGTAGTATAAATTAAACACCTTACATTTTATTAAAACTACACAAAGATATCATTAAAAATATAATGTTGTATATTAAAAACTAGTAGCATAATTAAAAAATATACGTACAGTCAGTGACAGTAAAAACGATTTTTTAAATAAGTATTTCAATGATTTTGATTACCCACCTCTCGCGAGTAGTTTTTTGTGGTGGTATCCCATTTGTTTACATTTTTGATCTCCAATTCGATTTCAGATCTTAACTGTTAGCATTCAGGCTAAGCATGGCGATTGTGTGTCCTCTGAAGTGATTTCCTGTGAATGATGACCAGTGGTCGGATATCCCGGTGCAACACCAGGGGATACCAAGTAGAAAAGTTAATATGGATATGACCTAAATTCCCGGGTTTAGTTTGAAAAAAAAAATATAGATCTGATAGGTATACTTAAAAAGGCAGCTCAAATTGCGAACATAAACGAAATCTTTGGGCGTTTTCACAAACCGTTGTTCAAAACACTTTTTTTTAATTCGGACAAGTTTGGGCTTGTTCGACTCAGGATCACGAGGTCTTTTAATTCTGATAGGTGAAAAAAAACTGTCCCACAATTTTCGTATATTTTTAATTTCTTCCATTACGCTATCGCCATACAAAGTCTATAAAAACGATAGCGTAATGGAAAAAAAAACACAGTTTTTGGACACTTTTTTTCTCCTAGTAGGATTGAAAGAGCTCGTGATCCTAAGTCGAACAATCCCAAACTTGTCCGAATTAAAAAAAGTGTTTTGAACAACAGTTTGTGAAATCTGAAGTGTATCTTTACAAATTTGCTCCACTGACATGCGTAGAAATGGAAAGGACTTATTCGGCGTGTAAATGGATTTTAGATGTGAAAAGGAATCGATTGAAAATAGAGAATCTAGAGAAAATAATTATATGCTATTTTAACTTAATAGAGCCTAGTAAGCCATAATTCTTTCATAAAATACATATATTTACTCTAATGTGTCTGCATAGGTGTGTCAAGTCTTCATGCTTAAAAATGTTTGATTTTATGTTACATACACGAGGATGTTTAATCCGTAACCAGGTATATTTTTTCTAACTTAGTAATTGATGACCTCAGGAAGACCATACACCATTTAGTGGTTATTGGATACAATTTTTCTTTAACTTTAAATTAATAAAATTTTGAGGTATCTGCGGGAGACCTCACCTAAAATGTTTAATTTAGGCTGGGTATGAATATTGTTTTAATCCTGATCACGGATTAAAATAATCGTGTATTAAATGATATTTCTGTTTTTTTTTTACGTTCGCAATTTCTAGAAGTGGAACCTATTGTGTCTTAGTAAAAAGCTTCTATTTTTAAAGCTAAACTCTTTTATTTAAGAATATTCATACCAAAAGGCTATTTGGTACCTATCTTTTAAAATAATTGTCGAAATCGCATAATAATAAACGCTTGTATGTACATGCGCTTATTTTGCGTTACAAAATATTACTAAACTTTACTGGATGTAATTTTGTGGAATCCCGTGGTATATCCATATTAGTATAATGTTTGAGGTCATTCACCCCTTGTTGCACCGGGATATCCGACCACTGATGATGACCTCCCGAGAATGATGACGATGATGATTATAGTAGAAGTAGACCCTCAGAAGATCGAGTTGATTTGTGATTAAATTTATTCCTTCGAACATTATGAGAAAGGCCGGGTTGAGTAATTGTAACAGTGGGCTAATAGTACACTTCATGTAATTTAAAAAAAAATAGGATAGGGGAAAAGTTAGTTGATCTCACTGATAAAACATAACGTATATGCCTAATGTATCTCATTATTTACCCGCAATTTGCTATGAGTATTAAATTTTTTTTTACGAAAGTAACCAGTTCAAAAAAATTTACTAGTGTTAAGTATTTATGTCAACAGCAATGTGAGCTGAGCTTTTGAAACTTTTTAAAGTAGTAGGTAGGTATAATTTTTCTATTTATGACCATTTTAAAATCCTTCGTTTGAAAATTGTCACCAGAAAATGGATTTTATAAATAGGTACTATTTAAGTCGCTCCACCGACTTTCCGACCCCACTACTCAGTGAAACGTACCACCGGATTCGATTATGTCGAAGAAAGGAAACTTCCTCTGTAAAATTACAAAGATGTTTGTTTTTAATTTCAGCTGTCCCGCCCACACTCCGATACCTCCACCGCCTCCACCGCCACCTCTCACAATACCCCCTCACAGGTAATGTCCCCATATTACACTGATGCACCTGTAGAAAACCAGTATATACTTGGCCTTGAAATCTTAGACAGCAGTACTAAATCAGGTCTCATTCATACACTGGTTTCCTTAAATCGAAGGGCTGTGGTCATGCCGATAGACATAGCCTCACCATACTGTTGGAATATTTTGCGCATAATTAATTTTCTATCGTATCTGTTCAAGCAGGTATGATGGTTATATTGGTGGTGCGGCAAATAACAAGAAATGCCGAGCTTTAGCAAAAATATCCTGTTTTATAAAAACTGTAAACTATAGCGGTATTCGTAGTCTAGTTGCAGATTGGATTTCGATTCCAATTCATTTTATGTTCTTAATGGTACGGGAAAGATATTGAAGATAGTCCTTAAACTACACCGCGTAGAAATTATAGTAATCGACCCGTTAACCAGAATTCAGAATCACCGAATATAAAAACAAATAGATTAACATTAAGTATCCCAATTTTTTTCCGATTGAATTTAGAATTTTATGAAATCGAGATTGAATGAAGCTGTAACATAAAACGGAATGTTCTGTGTGAAACATCGATATTTGGAACAAATAAAAAAATACATATCTAGGGAACAGACATTTTCCCAAGAATAGGAGCACTACAATGTTTAAAATATGCATTTATAAAACGTAACTTTCCAGGGCTAAGCACGTATCATTCGCCCGCTCGCACACCTTGACCACATTTGATGACTCCGTGATGCCTGCAGCGGTTAGCAGCAATAGATTCAGAAGAGACTGCGAGCGACTTATAGATGGACGTGTTATTAAGGTAAATGTTTGGATGTCCTCTATACGGACAATTGAAGTAATAAACTCAACTGTGGGGTGTACCAGACCGTTTATCGGCGTTAAATCATTCGCAGAAAACGCGTAATAACGTTCAAGTGTGGTTGATGCAATTCGAATTACTAGTTTTTTGTTCATGTTACAACAGTTAGTCAAGAGCTGAGGAGAGAAGAGGAGAGGAAATATTATTATAGTAATTACCTTCGAATATACCGATTCTGTTTATACCTATTGTAGAAACATTTCTGTGGCTCTAGTGAAAAGGGGTATACATATAAAAATCGCACAACATTTTGGAAGATGGCTTATAATATATTATATGTACCTATGCACTTGCATTTTTATACCCATTTTCACAAGGCTTGAGGAGTTGTACCTTTTTTCACGAAGGACACAGATTTGAACTCTCGTTTTGCCATACATAGATGCTAAAGTCCTAATCTGTATTTTCAGCCTGAACCAAAGCCGTACTCCACTCTGCCGATCATGTTCCAACCATTCACACCATATCCTCAATACGTCACGCAGCCGCCGGCGCCGATGCATTACCCTCCGATCACACCGCTGCAGCAACATGCACCAACAGTGCCCATACAAACCCAGACTGAACAGCCGAAAGTCGTCGTGCTCGGTAAAGTTTATAGGACAAGTAAGAGTTTTAGAGGACTTTGTGCATGCTGACAATTTTATTGACAGCTTCTGGCACTTTCTGATTATATTGACGAAGCAAGGCAGAAACTTATTAAATATTCTCGTTTTGATTGGAACTTTTATAAAGGAAAATGAAATAGGAATAATACGAAGCAGTGAGGTCCGAGTAGTACTGTTGGCTGCAAAACGGTATCACGGTATACGTATTCATATAAATATGAAGTTAAATTCTAGTGTAACCTGCGTCTACCCTGTAATAATTCTAGCAAATAAAACCTATGCATATTATCTGAGGACCATTTTGTTGCGTTGACTTATTCTTTTAATCATATCTAATAGCATTTTTTTTGCAATGAGATTAAACACAAGACTCAAACAGCCAAGAGAGCTGAAAATGCTCCAGACAATAACTAGATTTGAATATGCACAGTAGCATCTTAACCAAATCTGGTTTCAGTCGTTTGGTGTTGATTTACTGTATTTGTATTTACTAATCTGTATTTTTGGTTTTTCTTTAGATTCAATAAAAAAGGGTGTCATGAGGACTCAAGCGACGCAGACTGAAGTATGTTTGGGAAGAAAACCGCTGCCACCAAATTACTTATCTCTTAGTCCTAGGACCATTAAACGGGTAAACTAAATTGCATACAATGTACAATATCGTAATGTAGGTATTTTTATATTTTATCTTTTTAACCACTCTTTTGGTTCAGGTGAAAATGGTAGCTGCAGGTGTACAAACGAATGGAATAAATGTTGGACCTCGAAGGTTAACGAAATCATTCTCTGAAGTTGGTGGGGACCGTTTGGCTGGAGATTCTCAAAATGACATCACGGCATCTGTTGAAAGGTATTATTTAAAAACATTAGTTCATTAACATTCAAAAAATTATTTGATTTTTTATAAAAAGTAAATTTTATTTTAGTTTTATTGGTCTTGATCATGAGAAACTTCATCGAACTCAGTCAGAAGAACCACCAAGATCACCTCGATCACCCACTTCAATGGTACCACCATCACCACACATACAAAGAGGCGATTCTGAAGACACCACTTCCTCACCCATGAAGTCAGTTGCATCGTCTCAAATAGACAGATCTTCCGAACTAAGCGCATTGCAACGGCAAGCTCAAGAATATTTTCAACAAAACTTCCAATTTATCCATGAAAGTGATAGGGACGACACGATAGACGATGATATAGAAACGATTGAAAAAAGTATGGCGTTAAACAGGAGAAATTTAGAATACCTTCAACAAGAAATTGCAAAACAAGCTAAAGGAGAAAGATCATTAAGATCAATTTTATCTAAAAGCACTAGTGATACTTCTCAAAAAACAACATCTCACCCATTTTCAAAAACTTCCACTTTTCAATCTGAACCTTCTACTGAAACCTCGGCCACGACAACTGATGATAGTGAGAAAAATGAAAAAGAAATTATTATAGATTTTGAACCAAGACCAGACGATGAGGCTATACCGTTTACAACTCTTCGTAGAAATAGACGTCTTCTCCAGAAAACTTTATCAGAGGGTGAAATTTTATTGGATGTGTAAGTATTTTAAACCTTATTTTAAAGTTCGACCTACGTTACTTATTGAACATACTTGATTATGAACTAATTGTGGTTTTCAGGCGTAAAACTGAAATTTATACTAATGGTGATGGTGTCAAGGACGCACCTCTTATTATGTCCACCAGTCAGGAAAATATGACACGAGAAGACCGTGAGCGAGAGGCCTTATATTTACAATATATTGGTCAAAATTATGTTCAAACGCCAATAAAAGACGAAGGTATCTTTGGATTTGAACCAGATGGATCATTCAGGTAAAAATAATTCTACACACAAGTCTTGTTAATAGGCTTTTAGAGCTAAAGCACTTAGACACTTTCCATGCACATAACATTTTCCTGAAATCCACAACTACACTGTAACAAATATAGCTTTGCTAATAAAATTAGGTTTTACTCAGATATAGAATCGTTATTGCAATTTCTTTAACTACTGCTAGTTCTTATAGTTATTTTGTTGGAACTTGGTATGTTGTGCTTTCATTCATTCACATTCATTTAATTTTCTTCATAGTTCTTCGGACGGAAATGCACCATACGAAGATTTTCATGAAAAATACATTAGTTACAAGCATGATTCTTTTAGAATTCGAAGCGTAAGTTTTGAAGAGCAGATTGAAACTATTGATATAAAAAAGGATGAGCCTCCCGCAACCAGGTATGCACACTTGCTAGCATTGAAGCAGTAGATTTACGCCTGTATACCTGTATATTAGTTGGCGCTAAATGAAATGTATCAAACTAACAACTACATAGATCAACGACCATAAGAAACAAATATTTGAATAGCATACTGAACAACCAATACCATTAAACTTACTTAATTTCGGGACAGATGTTTTGTTTTTATTGTGCGGCCGTAGCCCATCACAAAGCCTTAACGATAGTGCATATGATTGTACAATTGTCCAACAAATAGTCTAACAGAGTATTCAACACCATTTACTACGTGTAAAAAGATAAGAGTAGGGGAGCATGCTAAGGCTGCTGAATCGACAATTTATAAAAATTTCAGTACCGCTAAATCCAGTCCGGGATCACCTGAGCCAGTGAGCATCGATGTTGATATTGACCACAAGACGAAAAGACTAGTTGTTTCGAAAACTGCAGCCACTCTCACCCCTTTGGATAAAGTATCTCCTTGTGCATCTAATGAATCCTTGACTGTTGATCCTAGCAGGTAAATTAGATGACAATTAATTGCCAATACTACTTTATCTCTTTATTTCCTCAACAACTAATAAAACGCTATTTTTAGGGACCATTCTGATGGTATGTGGAACGAGTCTCAAACAACTGTTTTACAAGTTGATTCGGGAACTGAAAATGGAACTGTTATAAGGTATGTATTGAAAAATAATTAAAATGCTATTCCGTGACATCAATGGATTAACATGACATATGAGAACACTTCAATACATTTCTAATTTCAGTTCTTCCGATCTAAGCTCATTGGCTGCATCACCGGGAGCTTTAGCATTATTAACTCCTACATCTAGAAGAAAACAGTTATTACTATTACAACACCAACAAAGATCATCTTTAGATACTGATGTTTTAGATGAAGAGTTTGATGCGTCACAGGTAAATATAATCAAGCAACACGTTTGAGGAATGTTCTAAAGGAATAAATAAAGAGCAATTTATTTAAAACGTGTTTCAGAGTCAATCTCCAACGTCACCAAGAAACAAATTAGATACGTCCAGTTCAAGTTCTCAAGCCAGAATCTCTCTTTCACCACCAGCGGTAGTTCCTAATGTCACTATACCAATAACAAAACAACCTATGATATCAAAGGCTATTTCACCAATTGCACCTCCAAAAGCTAATCATACGCCAGCTATTGCAATAACTCATCCTAGTTTAGACTTAGCGGATGTTCCTTTTAAAAGAACTCCGAGTTTTATTAATAAGAAGAGAGAAAGAGCACTGAGTCCGTCAAGGAGAAGAGATTTACAGACTAAAGCTAAACCAACAGAACATAAGCCAATTGTACAACCGTTAATAGCAGAGTCACCTTCAGAAATAGCAACGCTTTCGAAAGCAGGTAGTAGTGAAACTAATTTAGCAAGGACTGATTCTGGGAAGACTAATACTACAGATGTTTCTGAAAGCACTACTACTACTGAAGACTATGTTACTGCCAACTCTGATAGTTCTAAGAAAAGTACGAGTAAAAACCAAAACCAATGTAAGTTACATACCTTTTTTAGTATAAAGTGAGTTATGTGACGGGTCAAACAATTTCTAATCACTGGATTTTTATTGAAATTGTATTTCAGGTCCTGAAAATAACAAGACACAGGAAGGTTCATCATTTGAAAGCGCGTCCAGTTTATATTCAACCACTCGTAACGATAACGCCGCAGAAGACTTAATCGTGCCAAGTTTTTCACCACCTTTAGAAATAAATGATGATTTCATAGTACCTAATTTAACTTCACCTCCGTTACCGTTGCCTGAAAGAATACCAAAAAGAACGGTAGAAAAAATTGAGGTAAAAGCAGATATAACTCCAAGAACTGAACTAATTAGGAGAGATAAGACTGATAAACATAAAACTAGCGAAGAAGTCCCTAAACCTGTAAGTTTTTTTGAAACGATATTGTGTAGAAATAAGTTTATTTTATCAAAATACGTTGATCGACCTATTCTAACATTATTTCAGAGCACAACACGCGATGCAGTTAGCGGCAAAAGTAGTTCTAGCGGAAGTTACAGTATAGGTGGTTCAAATCCGAATGTAACTGAAGATGTGGGAGATAAAACGCCAACAAATAAAACTAAAAAACTGCCAGACAAAATAGAACCTCCAGTAAAAACAAAGGAAGACAAAGTAACGAGCCCTATGAGCTATGTACAACGACTACCAAAAATGATGGTAAATAAATATGCTCAGATCTTACACTTTTAGGTCTCATTATTAATATTGCTTTATTAATAGGCTTTACATGCAAACATTGAATATAACGCTGTTTTAGGGGTCGCTGTCAGACGACGAAAGAAGTGTGCATTATTCATCATCTGGCTATTATGAAAGTCCTGTTGACGATGACGATGATGGCGGACTAAGTATGGTCATACAATTCAATGAGATAATATTATGATCAGTTCTACTTCTTACGTATTAATAATTTAATTTTCATTTTCAGCGTATAAGCACTCTCAAAAATATAGATCCTCACAAAGACAAAAAACTTGGCTGTTGGATGAAAAACGAAGGAAAAAGAAGGCTTTCACTTTGGAGTTCTCAAAATCTTACGATGATTCAGTTTCAACGTCTCAAGATGATTGGGGTAAGAAACCGACAGATCCTGATAGTATAAGCCAACGGTCTGAACGCAGTGCTCTAAAAGGAGCAAGTTTAAAATCCCCAGAAGAAAAACCAGCAGAAGTTAGAAAAAAGAAAACCCATTTTGCAGATAAAGCAAAGAGCATTCAGTCATCACCGAGAGAGACAGTTGATGTTGAAAAGGCAATCAAAGAAAAGATGAAAAAAGATAAAGATTTAGAACCAAAACGATTGGAAAGAGAGCGGTACGTAAAACGAACAAAACTAAAAGCTAAAAGTCCTACTCAAAGTAAGCCGGCTGATGGGAATCATAGACCACAAATTTACGATAGAAGGGATAGTGTGGGACCAAATATGAAATTACATTTAAATATTCCTACCTCAGATGATTCTAGCGAACAATATCGGAAAGATGGTAGGTACTATAAATACAGAGTTGTTTTTCTTTAATTTTAACAAATAATTGTACTTCAGTTTCTTTCTAACTTTATACATTCCAGGGCCAAGTAACGGAAATATTTCTCCTAGAAAACACAGACGTTTACGTGATAGTCCAAGAAGAAAAACTACTCAAAAAACGAATTTAGTTAGTTCTCCAACGTCAGCGAATGCTCATACAAGTTACAGGTAATTCTGTTACACAGTGTATTTAAAACATGTTGATTTTTTTCCGAATTCTATGATACTTTGATTATGCAAAGTTTGCTTTACAAAGTAGCTAGAAATAAGCAGACAGTATGAAAAGCTGCCATTTTTTCTTCCTCTCTTTGCGAGTAGTTCAAGGTTGATCTCATGGCTGCATGGCCAAGTGGCGTGGCCTGGTCACATAATGAATACATTTTTTCAACACAAGGCCAAAAACTAATTACGGTGGTATTTTTTTAATTAACCTGTCAGTGTATTTTAATATTAGATTAATAGCTTAAACGATTTATCTTTCATAGTTGCCGTCCAAGAAGAAAAAGTGCTTCTAACGAAAGTATATCACTTCCTGGAAGCTTGCCTAGAAGAAAACAGTCTATTCCCATTGCCACTGGTCTCGGTTCATTAGAAGCAGAAGACATTGAAACAACTAAAGTTCTTACTAGTGCTGGATCAAGATTGACTCCATTACGCTATGTTAAAAGTCCAACGTCATCGCCGAGGCATCATCGGAAGCAGGACAAAGGTAAATTCTTGCTTGAATTGACAACAATTTATTGTGTTCCCTGGAAACCTTTGAAAATTGTGAATTGGCATACCATTACTTTCCCAGCTTTAATAGTATGGCGTGGACATGGCATTTATATCCAAAAAAAAAAAAGTAAAATGTATGCTCCAAACTATTCAAAGCCCTGTGAAATTTCCACGTCGTACTGAAAAATTTTTGCTCCCTCATGAGTAACCCTTGATCACTTTCAAAATTTAAAACAACTCCGCGATTCAATAAGGTTTTCTTTAGAAGGGAAATTCGCTAAAGCAGCATCTGCAGAATCCCTGCGCTCGGTGTCTCCTGGGTCAGACTCTGTGTTTTATTCAGAGCAAACGGAGCACAGTTTTGCTGGTGCCGATGGGGAGGCGAAAGCTCATTGTTTGCACTGCGGGAAGGAGGTTCACATTGTGACGGCGGCTCATGAGCATGACAGTCTGGCTTCAAGAACTTCGCATACGGACGTGAGTAGCTAATAATCTCTATTAAGGATCCCGTAACAAAAGCTAAGCCTGATAATATGAATGACATAATAGGAAAAATTGCTCTAATTTGAAATCAGGTGAAGATGATACGAAATGTTTTTTGTTTTGTAAACACAACAATTGATGTGTGAAATGAATATTTCCGTATAATAACTGATTATTGTCTAATGGTGGAAATAGTCTTGTATTTTTGTCCATTTTGACTTCATATTCTAAAATTCCTGGATAAACAAACAAAATGTTGAATGTTCTTTTGACAGTTATCCGTTAAATTGCTGCTCCTGCCCCAATATTCCCCTTATATTTTTTTAGTTTTATTTATTAAAAACAGATATCTTGTCCATCTCATCTTCCAGGAATCTTACGCAGATGCGACACCAGACATAGTGCCCGCGCCAGCTGGATTTGCTGACTCCCCAAATTGTACGTCTTCCAAAAAATCTGGAAATGGTGCTAGGTTATATAAGAAGCTAGAAAAAAGGTATCGTTCCGAGGACAAGTCACGGCAACATAGGAACAGGCAAGACGTTCGAGCAAAGGTAATTAATATTTTTGATTAGTGATGTGCTTAAAATGTCGTATCATAACTAGGGTTAGGAATTTTGGTGGCATTAGGTGAACAGAGAACAGTGGAGTCGTTGCTCAAATTGTTTATGATTGATTGAATAATTAATTAATCAAAAATAATAAATAACTATAAATATATTCTTTTTAATAGGGTTTCGCCCTATATTAAATAATGTTATTGTATTAATATTGGACTACCTATGAAATGAAGTTGAATATTTTTTTTATAATATAGCTCATGATTATTATATCATATTTATGTGCTTCGAGAAAACTAGAACCTTGAAAATCAAATAAATATATTTTCTCATTAATCAACATTTTTATTGAAAATAAATATTTCTCTAGATTCTCAAAAATAAAATTCATGTTTTTTATTTAAATTCATTGATAAATCCAGCTTGAACTAAACACTATTTCGTTATTTATTATTTTATAATTTATTCATTTATTCAAGTAATAAATGTTTGTAACATCGACTCCACTGCTCTCTGTTCCATAAATGCCACCAAAATCCTAACCCTAATCATAACTATAATATAAGTACCATTCGTCAGTAGAATCCAAAAAAAAACAAATATGGCTGATTCCATAGCATCTGACGTCTTTGATAAATATTGTGAAATCGTTCGCAGATATATTTTTACGATAATCAATCATTTTAAATCAAAATATAGGTGACCTCAAGTATTTTAAGTTGGTAATAAAACTAAGAATGTGTTCTAAAAGTTCGTTGTTATGAAATAATGCAAGTTTTTAGGTTTTTTTTATTTTTTTTTTTCGATTTTACTGACGAATTTAGTTACGCATACTTAATTATATTTACTGTAGGTAGTTGACTTGACACTGGTTCAGTGTTAGATAATATATAAACAAGATATACACAGTTTCGCACATATTTTTATTGTGATTTTTGTTATTGCAAAGTGTCATCGACAAGATAAAATTTCTAGAATCCGTTTTACTATAAAATTGTAACTGTCACATTTTCAAACCTTGTAGTCTGAAGAAAGAGGTAAAGAAGACTACGCATCAAGCGAAAAACCCCAGGACACACGTATCGCTAGATCTGCTGGGAACAGTCTCGACAAACTTGCTGGCTCCAGTGGAAGTGTCGATCCTGATGGTAAATAAAGCTTTTATAGTGTATACATATTGTTGGCAAATATTTTACTCAAAACTGTTCGACCGGGACCTATAATTAATTAAGCTCTTAAGTAAGTTCCAGGGAAAGAGGTACAAAGGTACAGAATTGGGCAAAAAGTCTGATTACATTTGCGATCTAGATTATAACAATACACAGACAAAATGTAATCGGATCAGTTTTTGTCCAACTCTGACTAATAGATTCCTCAATATAACTCCGTCCTTACAACTTCCCAAGAATTTCAAGGTGTAATCCAGACCTTAACTCAATAGGTACTAAAATTAGTTGTAGCTAGATGGCACAAAAAAATTACTCTTTAAAATAGTTGTAATTTTTTTGGCCTATTTGAAACTTAAAAATAGATACAAAATAGATATAGTCTCTAAGACTTAATAGACTTTCACTTGTAGTTTATTACCCACCTTATTAAGTACCTTACTAAGGTTGTCACATTAGTCACCAAGCATATAAATAGCAATAGGCATAAAGTAGGAACCCATAAGTATTAGTGTCACCAACTCATCAACGATAAAAAAATAATAGGAACCAGACCAAAACCAAAATAGTGTCTGCTAATTTTGCCACACCTTCACGTCATTTGGAGAAATTTTGCTATTACAATTCCATCAGGCGCTTACTTATTATGTTCTTGTATTGCAGCTTTACAAATATTGATAATTTGAAATTCGACAGAACACGAAGAGTGCTCAGTGAGTTCGGAAGGTGCTGATGGGAGTCGCAATGAGAGAGGCGTGTACGCAGCTCCTTGGTGGTGCGGCAATTGGATCCTGCTTTCGGAATGCGATGACAGTTGGACTAGGATACCGCCAGGTATTTGGTGTTTAGGCTATTCTATTTGTACTACATAGGTACGTAATATTATATACTTGCCACTAAAATAACTTTACGCGTATACAGTGTGTGTCTATGATACTGGCTTTTATTGAAACCAAGGAATGCGCTGCAGTTTTCTAGCCTAACCGTGAACATTATTCAATTCAAAATGCATTTGCACTTGGAGGAAATAAAATTAATTGTACGGTCAATTTAATTATTTGTCAAAGGTTAATACGTTTAAAACGGTAGGTAGTAATGCGTATTATTACCCATTTTCGTAAAAGCCCGGGTCATGGACTCACACTGTATAACATGTTCACGTTCTGATGAGAGTGACAGTACGGTAGGTACTTTATACAGTATACGTATCTACGTTTAGGAAGGTAGGATAATTTTCAGCGGGCGGAATTGCTCATCATGGCAAAAATCTAACGCAAAGTTTAGTGGCCGCGCACATAATCTCATAGAAAAGAGAATCCGCAATCAATGTTAAAATAGAAATA
>JALPQI010008132.1:0-48827 GCA_025490895.1 Thaumatotibia leucotreta
CAGTAGATTCATATCGTATCGCCCGGGATTACTGTATTATGCGCTTGGAACACATAGAAAGTTCAGACTTGCAAGGTTACAACGAATCGGACTTTAAAGAGATTGAACGTGATTTTCATGACGCGCAAATACGTATTCTGCGGCCGCTTTCGCAAGCACAACGTAGTGATGAATACGAGGTCACTAGGGAGTTCGAAAATAGGTTAAAATCTATTAAAAGTAGGCTAAGGCAAAATGCTCAAATGGATAAAATCAACAGCGAAAGTAAACCTGTATTGTTGGACAACAACTTAGCTAAGCTACCTAAAATATCAATAAAGCCTTTCGATGGTAAGCTAGAGAACTGGGTGTCATTTAAAGAACTATTTGACTCATTGATTCATAACCGGAACACAATTAGTGATGTTGAAAAGTTACACTACTTGTTGTCAAGTGTTCAAGGTTCTGCTTATGAATTAATAAAAAGTTTTCCTTTGTCAAATGACAGCTATGTTAGTGCATATGAAACTTTGGCCAACTACTATGACAAGAAAAGACAAATTGCTACTATTTACTATGAAAAGATGTTGAATTGTGAGGCTGTGAAAAACAAGAATGATTTAGATCGGGTGTTCCGTGTCTTTAATGAAAATTTAAATATTTTGTCGAAATTTGATCTTCCTGACCGGAATTTCATGCTGTATTACTTATTGTGGTCGAAATTGGATGTTGCAACACGTGAGGCATTTGAACTTCAGCTTGAATCAAATGTTGATATTCCTAAATTTGAAATATTAAAGAGCTTTATAGAAAAACGTAGCAAAGCCTTAGAAAATTCAAATATTCAAGTGAAAGCTTCAACTGTTAAACCATTGCCTAAAAATAAAACAGCATTTGTTGTGTCGAACCCGAACTGTGTCTTCTGTACTGGACAGCATAGCCTTGCTAAATGTCACAAATTTTTAAAACTTGACCAAAATGCTCGCTTTAACTTAGTGAAAGAAAAGGGATTGTGTATTCTGTGTTTCTCGGATAACCATAGAGTGAAATCTTGTCGTGCCTCTTGTTGTAGTGTGTGTAGTCGTTCACATCACACTTTATTACATTTCACTAAAAATGCAGTAATACCTGTGCCCATAGAAGTTGCTCCCGTACTGCCAGATAGTAATAGTAGTAACACTGTTTTAACATCTGTGACTGGGGAAAATACCATTTTATTTTCAAATGTTAAAGTTTTAATTAAAGATGCTTTTGGAAACTTTCGACCGGTGCGCGCGCTACTAGATGGCGCTAGCGCATGCAATTTTATTTCGGAACCCTGCGCTAAAATGTTAGGGTTTAATATAGCTCGTGGCCAACATGCCGTGTATGGCATTGGCAATTCTGTCGCTCAACCGTTCGGCTCTCTATCGTGTGAAATTAAACCATTTCACAATTCGTCTTTGTCGTCGAATATTAAATTCGAAGCTTTCGTTTTGTCGAAGATATGTGCCGATCAACCTACCCAACCTATCGACTCGTCGAGGTGGTCGCACATAAAAAAATTGTCGCTCGCTGACCCTGACTTCGCTCAACCGGCACCAGTGGACTTGTTGCTTAATGCACAACTTTTCGTTTCGTCGTTGATCCCTGGTATACGTCGAGGGAAGCCTGGTCAACCTACTTTGTTGAACACAATCTATGGATGGATTGTCATTGGTGAGTGTGACATTAGTCAACTCAACACCAATTCTGTCGTGTCTTCTCGTAAGAAGAATAAACATTGCTTTTTCGTTTCGAATTCTTCGCAAACTTTGTCGCTTGAAGATTCCATAAAAAAATTTTGGGAATTAGAAAATGTCACTGCTCCTACCAAATCTTTCGTGTCGGAGGAGGAGCAGCGATGCGAAGATTATTTTCGTGATAAATATTATCGTAATGAAGAAGGAAGGTTCGTAGTGCCTTTGCCTTTCGTTGATCCTACGAACAAGCCTACCTTCCTCAATTCGCGCGAAATCGCTCTTAAGCGATTCCTGTCGTTGGAACGCAGGTTAAATTCTAATCCTGAGTTTAAAAGGTCGTATGTCGAATTTATGGAAGACTACGAGTCTCGTGGTCATTTGGAAGAAGTAGATCCTCCTTCAACATGTGAGGGCCAGTTCTACTATATACCGCACCATGGAATTTTACGTGAATCGGTTACAACTCCTCTTCGTGTCGTCTTCCATGCCAGTGTTAAGGACGCTAACGAGGTTTCCTTAAATTCAACTCTACTGGCAGGGCCCAAGCTTCAAACCAATATTTTCGATCTGCTTACTCGTTTTCGTTGGCACGCTGTCGTCTTCACAGGGGATATAAAGCAGATGTACAGGCAAATCTTGGTCTCTGAAGAAGACGCTGACTATCAACGCATTCTGTGGCGACCCTCGTCCTCAGGTCCTATACGTGACTATCGTCTCAAGACTGTGACATATGGTGTCACGGCTGCGCCATTCCAAGCTCTTCGTACCATGGCTCAGCTCGCCAATGATGCTGCGGAAGAATACCCAGCTGGCTCAGCTGTTCTCGCCCGTGATATCTACGTCGATGACGTTGTCACTGGAGCTGACTCTGTCGAAAGGGCTCGCTCCCTTCAGGTGGAACTCACAAACATTCTGTCGTCGGGTGGCTTTCATCTGAGGAAGTGGACATCTAATAGTGGTCAATTTTTGGAAAATCTTCCATCTTCGGACTTGTATTCAGAGAATTTCAAACATTTCGATGAAACTTCAGATATATCTCTGAAAATATTGGGTTTGCTGTGGCAACCTCACTCAGATTCCTTTGGTTTTCGTGTCGTCGATACTCATAACGGTAGATGTACCAAGCGCACTATTCTTTCGGAAATAGCCAGGATATATGATCCATTAGGTTTTCTGTCGCCTGTAACATTCCTCGCCAAGTACCTAATGCAGCTTCTTTGGACTTCCGGAGTTTCTTGGGATGATGATGTTCCAGAAAATATTAGGCTTCAATGGCAGGAGTTTAAGACTCAACTTTCTTCATTGAGCTCGGTAGCTGTTCCTCGTCGCATCGTCGGTAATTTTGATTCCTTGCGACTGCATGGTTTTTGTGATGCGTCGGAACGTGGCTTTTGTGCTGTTGTTTACTGCCGTACATTGAGTAAGAATGGTGATATCGCCGTTCATTTAGTTTGTGCCAAATCAAAAGTGGCTCCTTTACGTAAATTGTCGGTGCCGCGACTCGAATTAGTCGCAGCAGTTTTGTTATCGGACTTGATGGCGTCAGTCGTGGAAGCTTTGAAGCCCTTTCACTTGGTCAGTGAAATATTCGCATGGTCGGATTCCAGTGTGGCGTTATCCTGGATCAAGTCGTGTCCATCCAAATGGAAAACCTTTGTGGCAAACCGGGTGAGCCACATCCAGGATCTAATTCCTCCAGACTCATGGCGTCATGTCAGAACCACTGACAACCCCGCGGATTGTGGATCGCGTGGGCTTCTTCCCCAAGATTTGGTTGATCAATCTAGTTGGTGGACCGGGCCTCATTGGCTTCGACTTCCCGTTGAAAAATGGCCTAAGTCGTTATTATCGTTAGACCAAACTGTTCTTCATGAAGAGCAGAAGCTTACTGTTCTCGTTATAACCAATAACGAAGAATTAGTTGACCATCTGTTGAATAGATTCTCTTCATTAAAAACAATTCAACATGTACTAGCATATTGTTTTCGTTTTTCTGAGAATTGTAGACAGAAAGCTGTCGATTCTCGTGTCGTTGGATCTTTGCAGCCATCAGAGATTCACAGAGCATTTATGTTTTTAGTTAAATTTGTGCAAGAAAGTGTGTTTTCGTTGGAGTTGGAGCACCTTAAAAGGGGGTCTCCTAACTCCCTCCCTAAGAGTCTTCGCAAACTATCTCCTTTCGTTGACGAGGTAGGTCACCTCAGGGTGGGCGGTCGCTTGGCTCACTCTAAGATTTCTTTCGAAGCAAAGCATCCTTTGCTATTACCTCGCTCCCATCGCCTCACTAGTTTGATAATTCAAGAATATCATGTTCGCTTCATGCACCCTGGTGCACTGACTCTTATGAATCTTCTAGCACAAAATTTTTGGATATTGTCAACCAAACGTGCCATTCGATCTGTGATCTCTAGCTGTACTAAATGTTTTCGTGTTCGTCCTCAACTTGCCCCTGCTCCATTTATGGGAAATTACCCTTCGTATCGGGTTAATCAGCTTAAGTGTTTTTCAAGTTCAGTTGTCGACTACGGTGGACCTTTCAACATAGCTTTCGGACGTGGTCGTGGTGCTAAAACCTTTAAAGGTTACATCTGTGTCTTCGTTTGCACCTCCACGAAAGCTATACATATCGAGCTCGCGTCGGAATTGTCCACAGAAGCATTCCTCGCAGCTTTGCGACGCTTTATCGCACGTCGTGGGCGATGCAGTCATCTCGTGTCTGATCAGGGCAGAAATTTTATCGGTGCCAGTAATTACCTTGGTTCTCTCATGCAAAAGGCCGCGGAGTCACAAGAAATTAAATTCTCGTTTAGTCCTCCTGGTAGCCCTCACTTTAATGGCTTGGCCGAGGCTGGAATCAAGTCAGTGAAAACACACCTCGCTCGTTCTGTCGGTACTCAACGATTAACTTTCGAGGAATTTTATACTGTACTGACACAAGTAGAGGCTATGTTAAATTCTCGTCCCTTGACGCCCCTGAGTTCGGATGCCAATGATTTCGCAGCTCTAACTCCAGGACATTTCCTCACCTTGGAACCTCTTTCGATTATGCCTGAGGAGAAACTTGTTGATTTAAATATTAGCGTCCAGCAACGTTGGAATCTCATTCAAAAGATTCATCAATCCTTCTGGTACCGATGGCAAACTGAATATATACACACACTGCAACAAAGGGCAAAGTGGGATAAACAATATTCTAATATCAACGTGGGAGCTTTAGTGCTTATCGTAGGAGAGTCATTAAATCCTCTCAATTGGCCTTTGGGTCGTATCGTTGCCTTGCACCCAGGTGCAGATGGCATATGTAGAGTAGTAACTGTCAAGACTGCCACTGGACAGTACAAAAGACCAGTCGTCAAGATTTGTCCTTTGCCAATGGCATCTGACTCTTAATTAAGTTAAATGTTAAGTTAAAGTACGTAGCCTAGTTACAGGGCTATCGTAACCTGTAGGTCTTAGTTGTAGCATTCGTAAATTGTACTAGCTTTAGTTCACCTGCTGTCACAGACAGCATCTTTTCGTAGATTTAAATTTTGTCGTTTTTTCGTAAATTCTAAGGCATGCTGCCGCACGCCCTCGCATTTAGGCGGGCGGAATGTTTAGTATTGGCCTTATTTTTATATTTTCGTCTGGCAACATAGCTGTCATTTTGAAATTAGGTTTAGTATGGCAGCATTGTCACACAGTTAGTAGTTGTCGTCGTCTTGTGAGAGTTCGAAGTCGGTAGCGCGAAAAACCTTAAATTTGTGCCAGTCATGTAAAGTGTAAAGTTAATTGATTTCGAAGACGATATCTCAAGTTCCGGCTACTCATCCAATTCTAAAAGTTTCATAACCACAAGATCGCATCTCGGCTAATATCCAGCGTTAGCATACGTATAGGTGAAACCCGACTGCTTTGCTGTACGTGGGCTCACCTCTGCGCGAGTTTAGGGAATCGCCTTTATTTGCTTGCGGAGCTACGCCTGAGGACATCAAGGTAAGCCGTCTTGCGATCCTATTCTAAATTCCTTCTTAATTCCAAATTTTTAACATTATCTAAATCACACAAAGTTAGCTAAAACATAAACTTTTGTCATTTTACAGTCCGCTATATTTCGTTTTCGTTCACAACTAATACTTTTGAATCGTCTAAGTTACATAAAATTAAAACTACTTCCGGTTCTAACCCTACACCACTGAGCCGAGAAGAACCGGTAAGAAACTTGGCGGGACTTATTTTTTCAAATAATCATGGTAAGTACAAAAAAAGAACTAATACATAAAATTTATTTCAGTAATTTGAATTATAATAATAAAAAGAGATGTAAAGTCTCTAAAAGTCCAATAAAACCAGATTAGGAATTACCTGACTAGATTATCCAACATGGATATATCAAAATCTTGCTTAGCGGCAGTGTACAGATCATAGGCGTACTGCTCATCTTCCTTCTGGCCCATCCGTTCCAGGTCTACCAGATCAAACTCATCTGCAGCTTCTTTCAGACCTCGGTGGCAATTTACTACTTCATATCTACAAAATAAACAAGAAACACAAACATGAGTAAATGTATTTAAATAAATAATATAAAATAAGCCTTTATTCAGATTAAACTTATCTACTAAAAATTATTTTCACTAATCTTAATTACTAATCTGATTGCTGTTTGGCAAAGGGCTCCCCTGGGGTTTTCCAAAGTTTCCTGTCCATGGTCTTTCTAATCCAGGTTGATTATTTATTTCACATCACATTACATCATCAGCCTATGTTAGTCCACTGCTGGACGTAGGCCTGTCCTATTAACTGTGCGCATAGACGCATTAGGAGGTAAATGCCCATAATCACCACGCTGGGCAAGCGGATTGGTGATCGCAGTAATGTGTCCACTATGATGACGCTGCTGCCCATCATCAATTTTGTAGAATGGTCAGTAACACTTTAATCCCTTAGTCGACTCTTATGACAGCCGCAGGAGGAGTTGGGGTGGTGACAAATGTATTCTTACTGCCGTCACCACATGATTATTTATTTATTTCATTTTATTATTTATTTATTGCACCAGTAACAAAATAACAAAAAGAATCTCATGAAATAATGCAAGTTTGCAGGTTTGGTAACCTATTTTTTACTTTTAACTGAAAAATGGTATAAATAGGCGTTTATATTATTCACCATTTCTCTTGAACCAGGCTTTACAATGGGTTGTGGAATATATGTGGTGTTACAATACCTGTTTTCCAATGAAGCAACTTTCCTCTCTTTTCTGATTTTATTAATAATATCATTGACATTGTGTGTAGTTTTTAACTTAACATCTGTTTTTGGCACTATGCCTTTTACATTAGCGTTTTCCTGCAAAATACAATGATAGAACCGAATTAATATTGTGCAAACATTGTATTATGTATAATATAAAATAAAGGTTATAAATGTTGAACAAAATTAACTTTTATACAATAAAGAGCTAGCTAATTCCAGAATAATTTAGCGCAGCACATTACCTGACTATTAACCGTGCCTCTAAACACAAATAGTGACGGTGAAACCTCCTCAGCATCAGTTTTCATGCGTTTACACATTAGCACCAATGCATCCTGTGGATTGTCTTCTAACCGGCGTTTAACGCGCAATATTGTAGAACTAGCCATTGTCAAGAGTCCCTGTAAGTGCTTGGAAGGAATAAAATAAACAAACTAGTTGAATATAGGCGATAGAATATTTACTTTATTTAAACATGTTAAATAAAACTGTGAACACGGATTTTAGCGTGCACACCCGCGAACAAATCGCAATATTTTGCAAGTTGCAAGTGTCAATGTCATTGTCAAATATATATTTTTTTGTAATAATTATGGCCTGGATACTAGTTCTTTAAGACAAATTGACAATATTATCAAAAAATTTATTGTGATGCCGACTGTGAAGCTAATTCTATGTCAAATCCAGGGTCGCGTTATTGTAAAATGTAACTTTATAAAACGCGACACGCCACCCTATTGTGGTAATAATTTTTATTTTATCTGGGAAACATACAGAACTTAATAATACAATAGGGTACACAGAATAGTTATAACATAACATACGCCAAAACATTATTTTTATTTTAACATTTTTCGCGGTTTATTAAGTTACATTTTACTATTTTTATTTTGTAATTATTACCTTAATAAATTATGCCATCCATATTTGTTATCTGTAGTCCATTAAAAAAAAGTTCATGGCAGTTCATTGAGTTGAGTTCATGAGTTGGATCGGTGCGGAAAATTTCATCAAAATAATAATATCTGAGTCATTTTAAGAGAAGTTTCTGCAGAAAACTGCAGAGATGAATAATATGGAGAACTTAAAATTGTTTAGCTCAATGGGGTCAGAGGAAAATTGGAGGACCCCAAGCTTCAGACAAAGCGTTGTTTCTAAGATGTAAGTTTCAGGGAGAATTTATTTTGATTCTATTCATGCTTAAATTTGTTTGTTACTATAAAGTACTTGTTAAATTTTGTCTATATTGAAGCCTCCTAAAACCCAAAGTTATGATATACTACGATGTTGTAAGTACTATTTTAATGTAATGGTTTATTATTTCAGTGAAGAGGTAATACAGCGTTCTGGAATGCAAGTGGCTAGAAACAGCAGCGAAATGGAGAACCATGTGTTCAATAAAGCCAAGACACGGGAGGAATACATGAATATGGTAGCCAAGCTCATACTGCATGTTCGTGAGATGTGTAAGTTTAATATTCATTTCTTTTTAGTGTAAACTTTATTTAAATGTACTGTGGTATAATGTGTAATAAGTTGAAGCTCTCAATCTACTTTATGTTAGCTCTTTGTCTTGAATCAAGACCACCCAGTATACACTAATTTCATCTTATGTAGAATAAAGTATTATTTATTTGAATCACTGTTGTTAGATATCCATGCAAAAAAAGAGTTAAGGCAACTTCTTTTAATATATTCACTGCTAAGGAACATAGCCTAGAAACAAATGTATGAAGGTGATCAACTGATCATACAGGTTGCCCAACAGACCATTTTGACATCAATTCAAACTGACTCCAGAGTATGGCCGTACCTAATAGCTCTCCCTACATTTCGTTGATACCAATTTCTGTAACTTTACATTTGTCACTGCAGCTCAGCCTAAACAGAACCAAGGGCAGGCCATGCAAGGTCCCAACCAGAATCAACCCGGCCCCAACCCTCAAGTGCAGAATCAGCAGGCAAATCAGCAAGGATCAAGCCAGCCCGGACTAGCACCGGATCCCATCAATGCTCTACAGAACTTAGCCTCACAGGGAACACGGAATCAGATGATGAATATTGGACCTCAAGGTTAGTTAAATTTTTTAAGGTCCCTTAGTAAACTAAGAACCCTTGTAGTTTTGCCATGTCCATCTGTCTGTCCACAACAAAGCTTATTGGCCATTAGTACTAGAAATTTGCAATTTGGTACAGGTAGGTACCAAATTAGTAAGTGTTACAATAAAAAAAATTACCTCCTCACATGTAAAGTGGCATGATTTTTTTATTTTGCTGTAAAGTGGGGAATTGTTATTTTTTATAACTCTGCCTTTTATATATTCTTTTTTTTTTGTGCAATGAATATTAAATAAATACCACAACAGTAGCAAACAAGCATACAGCCTGCCTGATTGTAAGCAGCAACTGATTGTAACATCATAATATTCATGGATTTGTGGTAATGTAAATATCTTTATCAGTTAATCACAGTGTGACTCAGTGCGTAAGACAACATTCTTATCTGAAAAATTACAATATGTTAACAACAATAATTAGTAATTACAAACAAATGATTAACACATGCTATCATTGATACCATTAATTAGAAACATGTTCTAATTGGGTATTCCCTTGGGTAATTCTGATGTCTTATTGATAAAATTTTACTATGGGACCAACATGAGAATTGTTTTTTTTTCCTTGTACAGGGTGGCCAAATAAGAGGTATACACTTTATTTTTGAAATTTTATTCTACAAAAATTAAAAAATACAAAGTATCACTGGTTTAATTTAATACTTAGGGTCGGCAATTACACATGGAAGAGAATATCAGACAAATGTCCACCTCTAGCAGCATTGCAGATGCCAACCCTTTTCATCGCGTTTTTCATCACTTTTTCACACATTTCCGGCGTTATCTCAGTGACCGTGGTCCGAATATTTTGTTTTAATTGCTGAAGGTTGGTTGGTCTATTAGCATACACACGTCCTTTTAGATAACCCCACAGAAAAAAGTCAGGAGCCGTTAAATCAGGCGATCTTGGGGGCCAATTAATGTCACCTTTTCTCGATATTAACCGACCGGGGTACATTCTTTTTAATGTTTCCATTGTGGCTCGTGCCGTGTGACACGTAGCCCCGTCTTGTTGAAACCACATGTTTCCCAAACCCAAATGCATTACTTGATTTGAAAAAAAATTGGTTATCATCTCACGGTACCGTTCTCCGTTTACTGTAACAGTATTACCCATAGCATCTTCGAAGAAATAAGGCCCAACTACCCCTCCTGACCAAATTCCACACCAAACTGTTACTCGACGAGGATGCAGTGGTTGTTCATGGATTAAAGATGGTTGTTCTTTCCCCCAATAGCGAGAATTTTGTTTATTAACACACCCGCTGAGGTCGAAATGAGCTTCGTCACTCATAATGATTTTTTGATGAAATCCTGGGTCTCTTTCCAGCTTGGTAAGCATAGCACTACAGTAATCACGACGGAGTACATGGTCTTGAGGCTTAAGTTCTTGAGTTATCTGTACCTTATACGGAAACAAAGACAGGTCTTTCTTTAAAATTGTTTGGAGAGAAGTCCTCTTAATTCCGACTTGTTGAGATCGTCGCCTGGTAGACAATGTCGGTTCTGCGGCTACACTTTCACGAACTGTTTGAATATTCTGTTGAGTACGAGCCTTTTTGACACGATGAGGAACTGTTTTGTCTGTTACCATGCCATACTGCTCAATTTTTTTGACTAAACGAGCTATTGTTAGCCGTGAAGGCAAGTGATTTCTGCCAAAAGTTGGCCGCAATTTCCTTAGAGTTTCCGCAATACACGATTGGGATAAGTAAAACGTTTTAATAATGAAAACTCGTTGTTCCGTCGTAAAACGCTCCATAATAAATTTGCCGTATCTACACAAACTAATTTTGCTGCAACAACTGTCAAACTTACCGCCAAAACAAAATGGCGGCAAAAAAAAGTTGTATACCTCCAAGTTGGCCACCCGTTATTAGAAGAAGACAAAAAAGTACCCTAAAAATTAATATATAGTACCCTGAAAAGTAATATGTGCATAAAATAACCACATTCAAATAAGGGTAGGAGTGTAGCATAACGTAGTTCCACCCGGGTCTGATCAGTAAATTTGGCATCCCATCTGTTCTCTCTCATGCGCTGTCTAGCTCCTTCGCCGCCCCCACTAGGCCACTGACTAGCGGGGTAGGTTGATACATCGAAAAATGTCCTATAATTTCAAGTACAAATACTCCAGGTCAAATGCAACAGCAAGGCGTAATGGGCCCGAACCCCGGCATGATGCAGGGCCAGATGGGGCAACAGACCATAGTCTCTCAAGGGCAGCCGCAGACGGCCACCAACCTGCTTCAGACGCTCAACCAGAGGCCCCAGCTTAACATGCTGCAAGGGAAACTGCAAGGCGCTATGGGCATGGTATGTTTTTTTATAATAATGAATGAGAAAGTTTTACAACTATAAGTTTAAGACCCATCATAGGCAAAACCTTGAAGAGGTTGTAATTTGTATTTTTAGTACAGATGGTGCCTTTTTTAGGCGCTAGTGCGAGAAGTGACTCATTTTACGTCAGGTCCAAAACTTCGGAGGGCCATCTGTACTAAAAAACGTCGTACGACACACGTGCAAAAAGGAAATTTGTAACTCGTGTCGATTTAAAACACTCCCTTCGGTCGTGTTTTATAACATCGCCACTCGTTTCGAATTTCATGTTTATCGCACTTGTGTGGTAATGTACTATTTTATCACTTTATTTTAAGAGCGAGAAATATCACATCACATCATCAGCCTATCTCAGTCAGCTTAAATTTAAGTAAGAAATGAGAAATATTGTAATAATAAAATTATAAACCTTTTTTCTTCCATATCTGATATTGTCTGGGAGAAAGGACAGGAATAAATGGAAAGAGATAAAGTTGGTTTACACAAAAGGGATCCATATCAACTAAACCAAACAAATTCACAGAAAAAGAAACACAGTTATTGAAGAAAAAAAGGCTTATTATTAGTATTATCTACTATCTTGCTCCCTCATTGCTCCTATGCTAAGCCTTTAGACTTCTTCAAGTACAGGACATTCCTTTTCCAGGTCCCAAACCAGCCACCCATGGGTGGAATGGGCATGTCCGGCATGCCTATGGGCAACCAGCTGCAAGGCCACGGGCCGGGCATGCAGGGCCAGATGATGTCCAACATGCCCATGTCGTCCAACATGCAGATGGGCATGCAGTGCAACCAGGGCATGCAGATGCAACAGGGGATGCAGGGACAAATGCAGGGGCAGATGGGTGAGTGGTTTTCAGTTCTTTGGTGATTTGGTTTGCTCTTGGTGGTCGTGGGCTCGAAAAAGGGTTGAAAAATGGCGTTCAATTTAGGTTTTACTCTGAACTGTCATGTTTTAGTTCATCAGTGTGTGTCGATATGCATGTTACGCTTCTCAAATGTTTTTCCGTACAGAGCGATTGCCTTTTTGAGAGGCTTTTTTGCGTCGCTCGTGTTTAATGGTCACCAACACTGGTCCTTGACATTGCGACACTTGCAACATAATTATGATACACAACATTTTACAATGCATTATAGTAGGAAAACCAGACTATGGCTGTGCCGCTGTGGCTCCATTGAGGCGGAGAGGAGCGGAGATGTGCGAAATTGGCCAATGAGACCGCATCACAGTGTTTCGAATTTTGAATTTGAAGAATGTAATTGGTCAATTTTGCACATCTCCGCTCCTCTCCGCCTCAGTGGAGCCGTACCCTTAGGCTCGGAAAGGGGTCGAAAAATGCCGTTCAATTTCGGTTTGACTCTGAACTGTCATGTTTTTGTCATCAGTGTGTGTTCGCCTACCATGTTTTTCCGTACAGAGCGATTGCCTTTTTGAGAGGGTTTTTTGATTCGCGAATGTTTTATAGTCCCCAACACTCGTTCTGAAAAAAGCCTACATTGCAACGTGATACACGACATTTTACAATGAATTATACTAGGAAAAAAAACCAGACTATCTCTGAAGTACCAACCAGGCCGTGTGGAAAAGTACTATGAAAATTAATTCCTGCAAGTGTGCTTAAAAGTATCACTTTCTGTATTACTCTGATAGTGATAATGTACATATCCGTACATGGGGTGAAGAACTTGATAACTCGAGATATTTTGGTAAAGGAAAAGAAATTTAATTTATGATAAATTCAAGTTCAAATTTCTTATAGCTTTCATCTTTAGGTTCCTCACGCCATGTACGGATATGTAATGCAAAGTAAATTTTTAACAATATTGCAGTTGGCGGCATGGGAAACAACCCAATGGTGAACAGTCACATGCTGCACATGCGACCGAAGCAAGACGTTGGCATGGTTGGCTACCGGCAGCCCCCGGGGCAGTTCCTGCGACAGAGCCCCAGCCCTTCAGCCCCGAGCCCCAACATGCCCCAGCCTAGCCCCGTCTCCATGCAAGGTGAGTAAAATACACAAGTAACCCGACCCAATGGTGGACAGCCACATGTACATGTGACCGAAGCAAGATGATGGCATGGTTGGCTACCGGCAGCCCCCGGGGCAGTTCCTGCGACAGAGCCCCAGCCCTTCAGCCCCGAGCCCCAACATGCCCCAGCCTAGCCCCGTCTCCATGCAAGGTCAGTAACATACACGGTGGGATCGACTAACCCGATAAAGTTCACCCACACATTCCATTGAATAAAATGAGCAAATGATGTTATATCTAAAAATAATGTGGTGTGGATGTGATCTCAGCACAAAATCTGAATAAGTTTAAAAATGGACTAGACACGTACATCACATCTACAACTTGACTATGATTATTGTCACAATGATCACTGGATACAGGCTACATCAGTTTTCTAACTGCCTGCCTGCTTATTAAATAAATAAATAAAAAAAATAGGTTGGCTTTTGCACTTCATAAACAATTTGTTTCCTAATTAATAAGGCTTTAAAACATACAAGTAATATTATTTTTATGTAGTAATGCAGCTATCACAAAACTATCGTATTTAATATTGGCTGGATGTCTATTACAACAACCTTGAAAATCAGCTGTTAAAGTTCAACTGTCCAAAGTGAGGTTCATAAACAACGAAAGACTAAACAAGTGATTTTCATAGGGGTAATGGGTTCGACGCTGCCATCGCCACTGGGCCTGGGCGGCCTGGCGTGCGCGGGCGCCGGCGCCGGCTCGCCGTCCGCTATCATGCACCACGCACCGCAACAAAGGTAACTGCTCAATTAATCATTCTACTTTAAACCTGCCTACGAAGCTGGAGGGTTTGAATCCCGGCGAGAGCTCTATTTGTGTATTTATTTATTAGAAATATTTGCTCCACGGTCATGGGTGTATACAGGGTGTAAACGTTAAGTGTAGCCAGGCCATAATTCCGTAAATATAACAGATATCAGAAAACTTCCAACTGATATCGAAAGTATGTTACCCAACGAGTAGAATTACATTAATAACTTTTTCTAAATAGATGAGGTAATATTAAAAATACTAACTTAAAACGCTCCCATACATTTAGTATGACGACTTACAGCCTTAAAGAAAGTCGGGTGTCGTAAGAAATAAAACTGTTAGAGATTCGTTATTTGTACGAATACATTGTAATAAAATAATAATACTACCGTTTATGAAATAATTAATCTAACATTTATACTTAAATAAAAAAATATTCGTATTAAACTAGTCTTTGAATGAACGGTTACGTACTAAATGTATGGAAGGGTTTGAAGTTAATATTTGAGATATTTCTGATTTTATTTCAGAAAAGTTATTAGTGTAATTTTAGTCGTTGGGTAACGTACTTTCGATATTAGTTGGAAGTTTTCTGTTATCTTATGTTATAATTATGGTCTGGCCTCACTTAACGATTACACCCTGTATGTATTTAAGTATCTATATGTATATAATATATTATGTTATATCGTCGCTTGGTACCTACATACTTAATTGAGCTTACCGCGGGACTAAGTTGATTTGTGTAAGATGTCCCAAGATATTTATAAAATACACAACTCTCAAATATAATCTCGTTTTTCATAGTTCCATGTATTTTTTATATCATCCCTATTTTTTATCAACCCCTATACATTATTTTTAACAGGGTAAGCATGGGCATGGTGGCATCCCCATCATCATCCCTAAACACGCCGGTCGGCGCGTCCGTGGCGTCGCCGAGCAACGAGGACGCCGCCTACCGCGACAAAGTGCGGCAGCTCAGCAAGTACATCGAGCCTTTACGCAGGATGGTGCATCGGATGGTCAGCGAGGGAGAGAGTGAGTTTCATTTCTATTACATGTGGCCCATGCATAAATCATGCGAGGCTTTTTCGGCTATTTTTTGACCCCCCCTTTTTTTCAACATTGAACTTTTAACGTTCGCGCGCCGAAATTTACAATATTTCTTAGTTTTTTTCATCGTAGAAAAATACACGTGAGGTCTCCTTGTACCACCCCCCCCCCCTCCCCTAACGTGATCTTTCGTGTTTTTTTCTTGGACCCCCTCCCCATAGGACCTCGCGTGATTTATGCACAAGCCCATGCGTATATACCTAGGACAAACTATCCGTCCAACGCAGCGTTCCAATATTCCGCAATTCTTGAAGATGAAGGTCTTTGATCGATGATCAGTGTGATCAATGATCAGTGTTATCAATGATCAGTGCCACTGATCATTGAGTCATATGTTACTAAAACGGGGTCGCTCAGCAAGTACATCGAGCCTTTACGCAGGATGGTACATCGGATGGTCAGCGAGGGAGAGTGAGTTTCATTACATGCGTGTATACCTAGGACAAACTATCCGTCCAACGCAGCGTTCCAATATTCCGCAATGCTTGAAGACGAAAGTCTTTGATCGATGATCAGTGTGATCAATCAGCAAGTACATCGAGCCTTTACGCAGGATGGTGCATCGGATGGTCAGCGAGGGAGAAAGTGAGTTTCATTTATATTACGTACGTATATACCTAAGACAAACTAAGACAGACTAAAGTCTTTGATCGATGATCAGTGTGATCGCTCAGCAAGTACATCGAGCCTTTACGCAAGATGGTGTATCGGATGGTCAGCGAGGGAGAGAGTGAGTTTCGTTTCTATTACATGGGTATACATCTAGGACTAACTATCCAGGAAGGTCCAACTACTAGGATGAGTCAATCGTCGAATTGGACTCGGTTGGATAGCGTTCCAATATTCCGCAATGCTTAAAGACGAAAGTCTTTGATCGATGATCAGTGTGATCAATGATCAGTGCCACTGATTTTTGAGTCATATGGTACTGAAACGGAGTTGCTTAGTATGTACATCGAGCCTTTACGCAGGATGGTGCATCGGATGGTCAGCGAGGGAGAGAGTGAGTTTCATTTCTATTACATGGAGCTCTTGCATAAATCAAGCGAGGCTTTTTCGGCTATTTTTTGACCCCCCCCCCCCTTTTTTTTTCAACATTCAACTTTTAACGTTCGCGCGCCGAAATTCACAATATTTCTTAGTTTTTTCATCGTAGAAAAATACACGTGAGGTCTCCTTGTAAAATCCCCCCCCCCCCCAACGTGATCTTTCGTGTGATTTTTTCTTGGACCCCCTCCCCCCCCTATAGGACCTCGCGTGATTTATGCACAAGCCCATGCGTATATACCTAGGACAAGCTATCCGTCCAACGCAGCGTTCCAATATTCCGCAATTCTAGAAGATGAAGGTCTTTGATCGATGATCAGTGTGATCAATGATCAGTGTGTTAGATGGTGCATCGGATGGTCAGCGAGGGAGAGAGTGAGTTTCGTTTCTATTACGTGCGTATATACCTAGGACACACTATTCGACCAACGCAGCGTTCCAATGTTCCGCAATGCTTGAAAACGAAAGTCTTTGATCGATGATCAGTCTCCCTAAACACGCCGGTGGGCGCGTCCGTGGCGTCGCCGAGCAACGAGGACGCCGCCTACCGCGACAAGGTGCGCCAGCTCAGCAAGTACATCGAGCCTTTACGCAGGATGGTGCATCGGATGGTCAGCGAGGGAGAGAGTGAGTTTCGTTTCTATTACCTGCGTATACAGTGTGAAAATTAAACTCAGGCCCTGGAGGAAAACTACTTTAAATCCTTAAGATAACTCATTTTACTTAAAGGAGACATTCCTTTATTTTATAAAATAAACAAATTTGCATTAAAAGATCTTTTTAAACTCACTTGCTTCGCCCGGGACTCGAACCAACTAAAATTAAAAAAAAAACTCTTTATTTTATTATACTAATCGGTAGTATTAATATTCAGGATAAAGTTTCTCTAACAAACGTTTGGTCTTAAAAATAAAAATAATCACAGCAACAACACAGCGTTCCAATATTCCACAATGCTTGAAGACGGAAGTCTTTGATCGATGATCGGTGTGAGCAATGATCAGTGCTCACACCGATCATCGATATCATATGACTCATCATTGAGTCATATGATACTGAAACGGGGTCGCTCAGCAAATACATCAAGCCTTTACGCAGGATGGTGCATCGGATGGTCAGCGAGGGAGAAAGTGAGTTTGATTTCTATTACATGCTTATATACCTAGGACAAACTATCCGTCCAACGCAGTGTTCCAATATTCCGCAATGCTTGAAGACGAAAGTCTTTGATCGATGATCAGTGTGATCGCTAAGCAAATACATCGAGCCTTTACGCAGGATGGTGCATCGGATGGTCAGCGAGGGAGAGAGTGAGTTTCATTTCTATTACATGGGTATATACCTAGGGCAAACTATCCAGGAAGGTCCAACTACAAGGAAGAGTCAATCGTCGAATTGGGCTAGGTTGGTCAGCGTTCCAATATTCCGCAATGCTTAAAGACGAAAGTCTTTGATCGATGATCAGTGTGATCAATGATCAGTGCCACTGATTTTTGAGTCATATGGTACTGAAACGGGGTTGCTTAGTATGTACATCGAGCCTTTACGCAGGATGGTGCATCGGATGGTCAGCGAGGGAGAGAGTGAGTTTCATTTCTATTACATGCGTATATACCTAGGACAAACTATCCGTCCAACGCAGCGTTCCAATATTCCGCAATGCTTGAAGACGAAAGTCTTTGATCGATGATCAGTGTGATCAATCAGCAAGTACATCGAGCCTTTACGCAGGATGGTGCATCGGATGGTCAGCGAGGGAGAGAGTGAGTTTCCTTTCTATTACATGCGTATATACCTAGGACACTATCCGACCAACGCAGCGTTCCAATGTTCCGCAATGCTTGAAAACGAAAGTCTTTGATCGATGATCAGTGTGATCGCTCAGCAAGTACATCGAGCCTTTACGCAGGATGGTGCATCGGATGGTCAGCGAGGGAGAGAGTGAGTTTCGTTTCTATTACATGCGTTTATACCTAGGACAAACTATCCGTCCAACGCAGCGTTCCAATATTCCGCAATGCTTGAAGGCGAAAGTCTTTGATCGATGATCAGTGTGATCAATGATTAGTGCCACTGATCATTGAGTCATATGTTACTGAAACGGGGTTGCTCAGCAAGTACATCGAGCCTTTACGCACGATGGTATATCGGATGGTCAGCGAGGGAGAGAGCGAGTTTCATTTCTATTACATAGGTTTATACCTAGGACAAACTATCCAAGAAGGTCCAACTTCGAGGAAGAGATTGATCGTCGATTCCGACTCGATTGGACAGCGTTTCAATATTCCGCAGTGCTTGAAAACGAAAGTCTTTGATCGATGATCGGTGTGATCAATGATCAGTGCCACTGAGTCTGCCACTGAGGCACAGTGCTAGTCTCTCTGCGAGATCGTATTATCCAACCGCGATTAGAGTGGGATTCAAAAGTAATAAATTAAATTAAATTTTTCTATCTCAGACGTGGAAAAGCTGACCAAGATGAAGAATCTCCTAGACATCCTCTCCAACCCCAACAAGCGGATGCCGCTGGAGACCCTCATAAAATGCGAAGTGGTTCTCGAGAAGTTGGACTTCAAGCGCGGCGACGGACTTGGCGTGCCGGCTTCTGGCAAGGTAATTTAATAATTGGCTAAGTTGCTTGAAGATGTCATAATTATAATTTGTTTTATCTACAGGAATATCATAATTTCCCTGTTATGTATTCAGAAGCGGTAATGTAATGACCTATATTAAGAGACCGGTGTCTGTGGCTGTATCATAATGTTAACATTAAAGTACATGCAGAGTACAGTGCATCATAATGTTGACATTAAAGTATCGTCGTCATGATATTAATTTTAACATTATGAAGTCAACTTCTTTTTGTTGTTTTTTTTTCAATAAATATTTATTGTAGGATATCCTTACTCAAATTGAGTGATTTCAACTGATTTGAATTTTTTATATTTAGAGGTAATTACTTAGTGGATATCAATGAAAATAAAGGTAAATTGTCATTCTAAACTAATGATATGGATGTAGATAAAGTTATGTATGTGACTGTACATAATTAGGCATTAAACACTCGTGTGATCTTATTATGACACTCGCCTACGGCTCGTTTCATAAAACCACACTCATGTTTAATGCCTCTTATTATGCGCCAGCCACATAAATAACTATTATTAAGACCCTATACTGTCCGATTTCAGGGCAAAGGCCTCCCTCAACTTTTTCCACGTATCTCTATCTCTTGAAGTCTCCCACCAGTCCTTGTCAAAGGCGTCAAGCTCGTCACGCCATCTCTGGCGCGGTCTTACCCTTACAATTTGTCAAAATTATAAAGGAACATGCGGCAAAATGGACCCAGAACCAACAGACATCAGAGTTACGATATTGAATAGGTATTTAAATCTACTTCATTTAATTATATGGGTACAAAGTCGAATTCCATTGCAGAACTGAGATATTCATATTTTCATTCAGAGTAAATACGAACTATGAAAAATCTGTGGCTAGGGTATTTAACATTTTGGAGGCTAGACAACATATTATATATCTGGGATCTGCAATGGTATTCAACTTGTTGCGTATAGAACAAAATGAAGTATATTTGTAGACCGTTTTAATGACCTAACTCTCAGCTGTGTTGGCTCTGGATCCAAGTTCCATCCACACTAAGTTGCCCATGGTCCTTTGCCAAAATTATAAAGAACAAAGAAACGCAGCTCTTTTACATATCTTTAGTTCCTATTATTTTTTATGTGATTGTGATGACATTTGTCCAATGAGGGTTTTTGTTATTTTTTTGCCACTATGGGACGGTTAACTAGCAGCACTGTGGCGTGGAGTCAAATGTACTGTCAAAATAAAAACGCGATTTTAATTTTCTATATATTTTTGGTTTATTTATTCTTAAAACCATTACTCATACAATATCGTTTTCTAAAAGTAATAAAAATCAGTTCCAAGTCAATTCCCATGAAATAAACAAAGTTCTACTAATAAATGGTTTGGTTATTCGCGTTTCGCGTTTGTACTTACTCTCTTATGTTTTCAGGAGCAAATCTTCAACCCACTTCTGGAGGTGGTAAACAACTGCCTATCCTCCCCTCTGGCCAACCATACGCTAAAGCGGACGTTCGGCTCCACGCTAGACGCACTCAACGGGCCTGAGATCAAGTAATACACAGTCACATACTCTCCCCTATCCTGTCCCCTATTTTTATCTTATGGTGAATTCAGTAATGTTGTAACTGTGTGTGCTTGCATGAGTGTATAGTATATTACGGGTTACCCATAAATATAAAACGTAATGTGAATTTGCAATGACTGCCGGTTTTAATATGTGCATTTCGTGTCGATTCACTGATGTCTCCATAGTCTACTACAATATATTATTGACGTGTGCGTATCGTGTAAATAATGCACATAAATTGCACTTCAATTATAGTGTCCTAGCGACAGATCGTCTGGAAATATTCTATTAGTCTACAGCGGCATTACACTTCGCCGCATGCGATCGCCGAATCAAAACAATCAAATTACTAGGCTATCTTATCAAGCAACCGACAATGTGTGCGTGCGACAGACGACCAAACGTAATTGCCGCTTTGTGTGCTCGTAATCTTTTGCGCTTTAGTCACTTTCTGCCATATTCATATTCGATGTAATAAAGTAATCGTTTTACAGAAATCTTCCGCCTCCGTTGAAAGTACCGAAAATTGAAGAGCCAGCCATGGAAATTCCAGATGTTTTACAAGGAGAAATTGCCAGACTGGACTCTAGGTTTAAGGTATGTACCAACAATGCAGGGTGTATATAACTGTCATAACCATGCAATTTACAGCTACATTATGCATTTGGGGAGGTAAGTACGGTATTACTAATCAGAATCTGTTAGATAGAGTTTTAATGACTCGAGTTTGAAATCCGCTTAGCGATTGTGATGCATACCATGTTTTTCATCACACTTGCAAGGAAAAACATAAGTTTTAAGTTAAAATAAAAGTATATAAAAATAACGTACAAACATTTCTGTTACTTCCTAGGAAATTTTACTTTTCTATAAGTGACTGGTCTTATTCGATAACCCAGAGAATTGTGAATTGATTTAATTTTTATATTGTAACAAACCTTTACTATCAAACCCCGACTTGGTGCCAACCGGACCAATTTCGGTTTATAAATTAGTTTTTTATTTATTTTTTAATTTGGCGATTACTTTCGTATTGTAGTACATATTGTTATACTAGCTGTGCCCGCGACTTCGCACGCGTGCTGTTCGGTGATCTGTGTTGTAGGTACATTTTCAAATGTAGGTATGTCTGGTAAATGGGTTTCTTAGAATTGGTCCTTTAAATTGTGATAAGATATCAGATTAACAGCAAGTTACAAACGTATTGTGTTCGGTGTAGCAAAGAAATTAATATCATACACAATGAAATAAATGGTTTAGGTACCTATCGTTTGAGGTTAACTTCCAAATACTACTCAAATTTTGATATCATAATTTGAAGGTAGCAAAATAATGTGGTTTCCCTCAACAAACAAAATGATAGTCGTATTTCAAAACGCCAAAATTATACGTATTCTAAAAAGCATAAGCATAGCGTAAGTAAGGAGTTAAGGGTAAAAATTAAGATGAGGCTAGAGAGCATCATAAAAGTCATCATCATAGCATGAATTACCCTAAGTTAACCGGAGGACTTCAGTTGCTGAATGCGTGGCAGTAAGCGTCAGTGCAGTGTATGCAAAAACCTATCGCCAGGGTTTGAGTCGAGGAACCCAAAAGAGTAATATTCGGAAAAAGTTGGAAAATAATCGAAGATGGCAGTGTGCTGGGGCGAAAAGTTTAAATACCGAGTAGTTCAGCAAGCCCGAAGGGCGAACTTTAGGTTGGGAGGATGAAGGCCGATCCAGCAGAGGGTTGAAGGCCCGGAAACCCACTCCAGGGGCCCAAGTAATTCGGCCTTGCAGCAGGAGGGCCGACCCAATCACAGAAACAATAAAAATACATGTCAAATATACAGAGTAAGGAGGTCGTAGGCCGAACTATGAGAAAACAGAACAGTGGTCCGAGCCCGACGCGTTCTAGCATTCAATATAATATTTATTCAGTATTCAAATAAGTCGAGCCTGAGGGCCGAAAGCCCGAAGCCGAGGCGTTAAGGCTGCAAAGGGCGAGTTCCAAGCAGTGCCGATGACCGATCGTATTTTTCATGAAATACTGGCTTTATGGCCGAGACCGAGACATAGTGCCAAGCATTTAATATATGCAGTAATTAAACAAACCGAGCCTGAGGGCCCAAGGCTTAAAGGTGAGGCGTCAAGACCACGAAGGCTGAAACCGAGCTTCGAGTTAGGGCCAAATCCCAATCGGGCTTATGACGAAATGTTGTTTTATGGTCGATGCTAAGCTGTAAGAAGACAGAGCTTGGAGCATTCAGTATATCCTGTAGCCAATCGGATAAATCAAGTACTCCCCACATGAACCCGAGGGCCAAAGGCCCGAGGAGTCAACCCACAATGTCAGCCTATCAACCCGAGGGCCGTAGGCCCGAGGCCACTGTCTAAACGAACCCGAAGGCCGAGGCATTAATACCCGCTGCCAGTGTATCAACAGGAGGGCTGCAGGAGTAAGGTCTCCATCCACACAAACTCAGGGTTAACTCACGCTGTCAGTCTAACAAACCGTGGGACGAAGGCCCGAATGGCTAACCCGCGTGGGTATCAGTATATGGAGCCTAGGGCCGTAGGCTCGAGGACGCAGTTCACACGATCGTGAGACGGTTCGAGGGGTTAACCCACGCTGTCAGCCTAACAAACCGAGGGCCGCAAGCCCGAGGCTACAGGCCACACGATCCCGAGGGCCGAAGGCCCGAGGGGTTACCCTTCGCTGTCAGTCTATGAGCCTGAGGGTCGTAGGCTCGAGGACACAGTTCACGCGATCCCGAGGGCCGAAGGCCCGAGGGGTTAACCTTCGCTGCCAGTCTATGGACCTGAGGGTCGTAGGCACGACGACACAGTTCACGCGATCCCGAGGGCCGAAGGCCCGAGGGGTTAACCTTCGCTGTCAGTCTATGGACCTGAGGGTCGTAGTCTCGAAGACGCAGTTCACGCGATCCCGAGGGCCGAAGGCCCGAGGGGTTAACCTTCGCTGTCAATCTATGGACCTGAGGGTCGTAGGCTCGAGAACACAGCTCACGCGATCCCGAGGGCCGAAGGCCCGAGGGGTTAACCTTCGCTGTCAGTCTATGGACCTGAGGGTCGTAGGCTCGAGAACACAGTTCACGCGATCCCTAACCTTCGCTGTCAGTCTATGAACCTGAGGGTCGTAGGTTCGAGAACAGAGTTCACGCGATCCCGAGGGCCGTAGGCCCGAGGGGTTAACCCGCTGTCAGTCTATGAACCTGAAGGTCGTAGGTCCGAGAACACAGTTCACGCGATCCCGAGGGCCGTAGGCCCGAGGGGTTAACCCGCTGTCAGTCTATGAACCTGAGGGTCGTAGGCTCGAAGACACAGTTCACGCGATCCCGAGGGCCGAAGGCCCGAGGGGTTAACCTTCGCTGTCAGTCTATGGACCTGAGGGTCGTAGGCTCGAGAACACAGTTCACGCGATCCCGAACCTTCGCTGTCAGTCTATGAACCTGAGGGTCGTAGGTTCGAGAACAGAGTTCACGCGATCCCGAGGGCCGTAGGCCCGAGGGGTTAACCCGCCGTCAGTCTATGAACCTGAAGGTCGTAGGTTCGAGAGCACAGTTCACGCGATCCCGAGGGCCGAAGGCCCGAGGGGTTAACCTTCGCTGTCAGTCTATGGACCTGAGGGTCGTAGGCTCGAGAACACAGTTCACGCGATCCCGAACCTTCGCTGTCAGTCTATGAACCTGAGGGTCGTAGGTTCGAGAACAGAGTTCACGCGATCCCGAGGGCCGTAGGCCCGAGGGGTTAACCCGCTGTCAGTCTATGAACCTGAAGGTCGTAGGTCCGAGAACACAGTTCACGCGATCCCGAGGGCCGTAGGCCCGAGGGGTTAACCCGCTGTCAGTCTATGAACCTGAGGGTCGTAGGCTCGAAGACACAGTTCACGCGATCCCGAGGGCCGAAGGCCCGAGGGGTTAACCTTCGCTGTCAGTCTATGGACCTGAGGGTCGTAGGCTCGAGAACACAGTTCACGCGATCCCGAACCTTCGCTGTCAGTCTATTAACCTGAGGGTCGTAGGTTCGAGAACAGAGTTCACGCGATCCCGAGGGCCGTAGGCCCGAGGGGTTAACCCGCCGTCAGTCTATGAACCTGAAGGTCGTAGGTTCGAGAGCACAGTTCACGCGATCCCGAGGGCCGAAGGCCCGAGGGGTTAACCTTCGCTGTCAGTCTATGAATCTGAGGGTCGTAGGCTTGAGAACACAGTTCACGCGATCCCGAGGGCCGAAGGCCCGAGGGATTATCTCACGCTGTCAGTTTAACAAACCGAGGGCCGTAGTCCCGAGGCTATAGTCCACACTATCCCGAGGGCCGAAGGCCCGAGGGGTTAACCCACGCTGTCAGTCTAACAAACCGAGAGCCGAAGAGACTTTTTTGATGACTGTCAAAATATACGAAAAAGGTTTTGCGTTGATATTTGTGAAGTTGCATATAGTTATATAATTTTTACTTTTCAGTTGCTAAATATTAATGTGACACATGCTGGGATTATTTTGACAGGTAATATGTACACATATTTTTGATTGGTAAATTTGTTCAGATGCATAATAATATGTATCTTTCTATGCTCATTTATTTTTGAAGCCTTGGATTTGCTCATATATTTATGAACTCTGTTGGAGGTTCCGTAAATGAAATACCAGTAAACTGTTCCGAGTTATATTGTGCACTGAAGCAGACTGAAGTAATAAACTAAGATGACAGAGCGACTAGGTAAACAAACATTGACATTAGTTTTATTATTCTAACCAGCTAGTTTATATCGGTCACATATAAGAACTCTATGTTCCAACACTGGCCCTTGATCCAATATAAACTACAAATATTTACATAGCCACACAACAATAAACACAATAAGGATATATATAAAGCAATGACACATCTGCTGCCCTAAGGAATAAAAACTATCTACAGCAAAAACATTAGCAAAAGTATAAAATTATCAAAGTATCCGTCACATATAAATAGTAAAGAAAACATTCAAAACATATATGACACGGATCCAAAATAATCTATACTTCTGCAAGTACATTACTTAAAATCCAAGACCTCACTTATTTAGTGCAATAAATAAATGAGAAACGAACTTATCGTGTTTTTCTTTAGTCAAAGGTTTCGTTAACACGTCAGCGATCATTTGGTCAGTGGAAAGATACTTTAAGGTAACCGTACCTTCTTCAACGATTTCCCTGATGAAATGATGTCTGACATCGATGTGTTTTGTTCTGGCGTGGTACATAGAATTAGTGCACAACTTCAGTGCTGACTGATTGTCATTGTGCAAAGTTATCTTGTACTGTACCCCGTAAATTTCGAACAGAAACTTTCGCAGAAAAAGAGCCTCTTTACAAGCATCTGACAGACACATATACTCCGCTTCGCAGCTGGAAAGAGCCACTGTTTTCTGCTTTCTACTCTCCCAAGAGACGGTAGAATTGCCAATTTTAAAAACGAAACCGGTATAAGATCGACGGTCGACCTCATTCGACGCATAATCAGCGTCCGCATACGCGAGAATATTCAAACCTGACTTCTGAAAAGTTAAAGAATAATTAAGCGTACCTTTAAGATAGCGAAGAACGCGCTTTGCCGCCTTCCAGTGAGCCTCGTCGTAAGCATCGTTGAACTGGCTGAGTGAGCTGACAGCATGTGCAATATCCGGCCGCGTACACACTGCTATGTACATGAGACAGCCTATCAGGCCTTTGTAGTCGTAAGTACAGTCCTTCTTAGTTGACTTCACGAGCTTCAGTCCTGTTTCCATAGGTGTTCGCGCAGATTTGCAGTCCGACATTTGAAATCGTTCTAGCACATTCTTAATGTAACTCGACTGGTCTAGAGTTATTTCGTTATTCTGTCTACAAAGCCTCATTCCGAGAATGTGATGTGCTGGCCCTAAATCTTTTATTTCGAAGGCCTTCTTCAGTTCCTCTTTGATTTTCGCCGTATCTTGGCAATCAGCTGAAGAAAATAGCATTATGTCATCAACGTAGAGCGCAATTATAATCATAGATTTTCCACTCGACTTGACATAAACACAAGGTTCAGAAGATAATCGCTTGAATTTCATTTTATTTGTTAAAACGCCATTTATCTTATCATACCAAGACTTCGAAGCTTGCTTCAGTCCGTATATGGCCTTATTTAACTTGTAAACTTTATCTTCTTGGCCTTTTATTTTATAGCCTTCTGGCTGTTCCATAAAAACGGTTTCTTTTAAATCTCCATTTAAAAATGCCGTTTTCACATCCAGATGTTCGATATTCATATTATGTTCCGCAGCTAAAGCGAGCAACGTACGTATAGTAGAATATCGTACTACGGGAGAGAACGTTTCTTCGTAATCTATACCGTATTTCTGCGTGTAACCTTTTGCAACAAGGCGCGCTTTGTACCTTAAAATTTCCCCATTCAGGCCAAGTTTCCTTTTAAAGATCCACTTGCACCTAACTGGCCGTTGCTTCGAATCGCGATTAGTCAGAGTCCAACATTTGTTATCGATGAAGGATTTATACTCTTCCGCCATCGCAGCTTTCCACTCCTTAGCTTCCGGGCCATTCAGTGCCTCACGAACTGTCTGAGGGTCCCCGCTGTCACTGCACGCAGTGCGCGCTACGCTCGCAGACTCAAACTCGCTGGATTCCTCTGTAGAGTTCTCGCAGTCTTCCAGTGTCGAATCTCCTGGAATGTACGTTTCATCCGCTGAGTCATCTGGGGTCTCAGTACTGCTCTCAGAATCATCTACCGTAATGACAGTATTATCTTGACAGTCTTCTGTAGATGTTTCTGCGGGCTCTGTGGGTAACATCGGTTGCACTTGAGCATCATCATTGACAGTTTTATCGTTGCTAGCCAGATCAACGAGATTGTAACGTGAACTGTCACATTCATCAGATGATATGTCATTCCAAAAAGCATGTTCTAGAAAAATTACGTTTCTTGCTTTTATGACATTTTTCGGGTTGGTCGGATCAATCAATCTGTAACCTTTTGTTTCGTCACAGTATCCAACAAAAATATGTTTTTTACTCTTAGGATCCAATTTATCCCGTTTGTGCTGAAGAGCATAAGCTTGACAACCAAAAATGCGTAGGTGACTAAGGTTTTCCTTTTTACCTGTCCATTTCTCTTCTGGTGTACTGCCCATCACAGCCTTAGTTGGAGAACGATTCTTCAGGTAGACTGCGGTGTTAACGGCTTCTGCCCAGAATTCCTTCTTCAGACCTGCTTCCTGAAGCATGCACCTGGCTTTGTCCATGATGGTTCTGTTCGCCCGCTCCGCGACACCGTTCTGCGCTGAAGACCTTGGTACTGTGGTCTGATGTCGTATTCCATGCTTCTTCAGGAATTTCTGAAAATTAGAATTGACATATTCACCACCATTGTCACTTCGCAAAACTTTTATTTTCTTATTGGTTTGGTTTTCTACAAGAGTTTTAAATTCTTTGAAAATCTCGAAAACCTCATCCTTCCTCTTAAGGAAATAAACGAAAGTTTTTCGTGACAGATCATCGATGAACGTCAGGAAATATCTTTTCCCACCCATGGACGGACACGGAAGTGGTCCCGCAATATCGCTGTGAATCAACCCAAGTATGTCATTTGCCCTGGATACAGATTTCTTTGGAAATGGTAACCTAGTCTGTTTACCTACAACACAGGAAACACAAGACTGAAAGTTATTGTTATCATAAGAAATCCCAGTAGCCATACCTTTTCGCAATAACTCCATGCTTCGGGTGTTCAGATGCGCCAGACGTCGATGCCAAACTTGTTGCGTTAACTGCTTCGCTGGTGCTTGGGCCTGCGCTTGCTTGACGTGTTCAACAGGACGACTGTCATCCTTCAGTTGACACTCTGACGCCGCCTCGCTGTCACCTGTATCTACAGACAAAGACGAACACATAGCCTGCGAGGATGGTTCGCTACACAAAACAGACACGGTTTCAATGGCATCAAGTTGATAAACACCATCTCTCTCGGTTGCAGTAGCTAAAACCTCCCCATTTTCGGTGATTGTACACACACCAGAACAAAACACAACTTTGTAACCCTTATTGACCATGGCACTTACAGATAACAAATTTGTAGACAATTTAGGAACTAAGTACACATTACTTATCATTCTTACGCTATTGTCCTTGAACACAACCTGCGCCGTACCTCGTCCAGCCGTCATTAGAGCTTCGCCATTGGCAATGTACACTTTCTTCGGTTTCTCGTTCGAAAAATCCGATAAAAATGTGCGGTCATTGCATAAATGACAGGATGAGCCGCTGTCTACGTACCAAACGTCGCGCTTGATACCTGCGGTCAACGCCGTGAGAAGCGCCGAGCCTTTACGGCCACTCTTCTTGCCGTCAGACTTTTCAGGACAATCCTTCATAAAATGCCCAGTCTTCTTGCATTTGAAGCACTTATTTGGTTTTCGTGTCTTTCGAGCAACTAAAGCAGTCGTATCTTCGGTTTTCTCATCACGACGTGCATTTTCTTGAAGCAATTTTGATTTGACAGTTTCGCTTGACAGTGACGTGTTCGAATTTTCTAGAGCCATAATCAACGGATCATAATCGCTTGTCAAACCGCTGAGCAAAATTACGGCTACGAAGTCGTCTTCCAAAGCCGCTCCGATGTCGCTCAGTTGTTGCGATGAATCCAAGACCTTGTTCACGTATGCCTCCATACTCACACATTCGCTTAATTTTGTAGCGAATAATGTACGAAGCAATCCGAGTCTTCTACACAATCCTCTGTCCTCGTACGCCTTCTGCAGGTTGTCCCATGCCTCGCGAGCCGTCTTGGCGTTTCGAATCAGTGGAAACACACAAGGCTGTACGTTTAAGGCGATTTTCGCGAGCGCCTTCTCCTGCTTCTTTTCGTCGATTTCATTATTTTCACGCTTTCCCACACAATCCCAAAGATCGTCGTGAATAAGCACCATCCGCATGACGAATTTCCATGAATTATAATTTTGAATTCCGGATAATTTTTCGATCGAAACATTCTGACTGGCAGATGCCATCTTTTGTTTTCATGCGAATAAATTTTGAAAATATTTGTATCGAAATCACACGCGCACTTTTTTCTGGAATCTGGTAATTACCGCAGCGATGCTACCATGTTGGAGGTTCCGTAAATGAAATACCAGTAAACTGTTCCGAGTTATATTGTGCACTGAAGCAGACTGAAGTAATAAACTAAGATGACAGAGCGACTAGGTAAACAAACATTGACATTAGTTTTATTATTCTAACCAGCTAGTTTATATCGGTCACATATAAGAACTCTATGTTCCAACAAACTCGACTGTATGCGTTTGTCGTTTGTCGTGCTGCGCGTCGCTGTATTGCGCTTGCATACCTAGATTACCTACTTGTTGGAGTGTGGCGGCGGCGGCGGCGACGGGCGGCTGGGCGCGGTATCATCATGGGCCTATCTATACCTGCGGATGTTGTTGTTCACTTGCTAGCATAAACCATTTACCTACTCACATAAAGAGTTATTGTTATCTTAGATTGTAATTTATATGTATTTCAGTATTCTGTTATCTTAATCTTTGTGCAGAGTACCTAATATATCGTAGTTTAAGATGTAATTGAGCGCAACGCCAACAAACTGTCTTACAGTTTGGCGAAAATTAAATTTAAGGTACAATGTATCTGTTTTTCTTAATTAAATAAATAAAAAAAAAAAAAAAATAACATAATCGTAAGCGTATGAGACATCAAAAGAAACGTCTTCAAAGATGTATAGAAACTTTTTTCTTTAAGCGGATCGTTTTGGAGATATCAGCTATTAAAGCCGTTGAAAGTGTGCCCTTGTTCAATTATTTTAAAGTACGGGGTATAAAGTTCTGAGAAAAACGGTGTTGATAAATTGTTGAGGGTTGAAGAATGCAGTCCTCACTTATTATTTTAGCGCCTGCTCAAATAGTCATGGCAAATGCGTAGTTGTAGGCTATTACATTTAAGGTGTTTCTTGTAAATTGATTGGTCATGTCTCTTAAAATACTTTACGCAGTTTTTGTAATATGTTCCATTTACACATACATATTTACACATGCAGGAGTCCGCTGAATGCGGGTGGCACAGGACCGGTCATTGTGTCAATCTTTGGGGGAGGCCTATGTTCAGCAGTGGATGTCTTTCGGCTGATATGATGATGATGATGATGATGACGACACATGCATAGTAATGAACTCTTTCAACGACTTCTGGTTTGATCAAAATATCTCTTATACTTTTTGAGATAGGTTGATTTAACTGTAATTTTATTTTTTTACTGCAAGTCCGACTCACACTTGACCATTTTTTATATCCTATGTCCCGACCCGAGGTCTCCTGAATACGACGGTGAAGTTTTCATCAAAATCCATCCAGCCGTTCTCTCGTGATGCTCCGTGCAATAAACAGACAAACAGACAAACAGACAAACCGACAAACAGACAAACAGACAAAAATTCTAAAAATTACATAAATGTGATCTATTATCGATTTTAAGACCTCCTCTATCATTTTTTTGTAAATATCTTACATGTACAGACTTTCGACCCTCTTCAGCTTTATTATATGTATAGATTGTTACACAATCTTTTTACACAATACATGCCAACCATCTTATGCCCTACCGGCTGCCTACCGCAAATGTCATCGAGCGGGCGAGTGGGGTGGGGTAATTCAAATCGGTGCGGGGGTGGACACGCCCCCTTTCTGTATGTAGTACTATTAATAGGGATGATGACTGTAGTTACAATAAATTATTTAACATTATGCACGACATAATACACGAAGAAATTATTACTAAGATGTAGATTACAGTCATTTTTGCACAGAACTTCTATTTAACAAATTTAAAAGAACTTAAAAGAGTAAGTTATTTGGCAGTACTCAAACGTGACGTCACTTTTGAGTATTTCATATAATATTCCATAGTGGTGATCGTTTTGACAGTTCGAAAAAAGATGCTGATTTGACTTGCCAGTCATCATGCCTATTATTCTGTGCCTACGTCAAGCGGTGGACTTAGGCTGATGATGTAATGTCGTTTCCAGGTATCCCTAGAAACAATGCAACTAGCGGGCGGAAACGGTGCCATATCGTTGGTCGCCATGTTGGACGACGCGCGTCTCCCATGTGTTCCTTCCGTTCTGTTGGCCGTTCCTCGTGGCTACCCGGCCCGACCGCCGGCGCGGCTGCGGCCCAAGCACGGCAGACAAGACAAACACTCGTTCCTGGCCAGGGTCGAGTTGGCCATGGACGCTAGAGTCGCTAGGTGAGTCCTGTGATACTGTAACAGACTGCAGGCATAGATATCACTCGTTCGGATACGGAGACTCCACCGCAGAGTCTGTTGCTTGGTACGATTGAGAATAAAGATTTTAATTTATCTTTAGTTACCTTATCGATAGTAAACAAACATCAGACGGCCTACCTGCTCGTTAGCTCGTTACGCTAGACAAGGAGGGAGTTATACTTCGTGCAAAGTATTAGAAAGAGACTTTGTAAAAAGACATCAACGAGTGCACTAGATTTTATGTTTAAACTTTTTTTAATTTTAATTGAAATTTATTAAAAAAATTTCACTTGTGAAACGAAATACCATCTTTTTGCACACTAGATGTTTTTGTATTCTTGCCACACAATTTCACGCAACAGTAATGCATTTTGCATGACGTAAATCACGTTAAAACTTTCGTAATTATCTCATGAACGCCGGCCGCAGACTGAAGTTAGCAATGGAGGCGTGGCTCTAATATGGAGTGAATTCACCGTATGCGTGACAGAGGGGGTCGCCCGGCTATGCTACGTCTTGAGGTTATGTTGTCTGTGGTCCTGTGATACTGTGTGTGTCTACCCGGCGCGGCTGCGGCCCAAGCACGGCAGACAAGACCACTCGTTCCTGGCCAGGGTCGAGCTGGCCATGGACGCTAGAGTCGCTAGGTGAGTCCTGTGATACTGTAACAGACTGCAGGCATTGATATCACTCGTTCGGATACGGAGACTCCACCGCAGAGTCTGTTGCTTGGTACGATTGAGAATAAAGATTTTAATTTATCTTTAGTTACCTTATCGATAGTAAACAAACATCAGACGGCCTACCTGCTCGTTAGCTCGTTACGCTAGACAAGGAGGGAGTTATACTTCGTGCAAAGTATTAGAAAGAGACTTTGTAAAAAGACATCAACGAGTGCACTAGATTTTATGTTTAAACTTTTTTTAATTTTAATTGAAATTTATTAAAAAATTTTCACTTGTGAAACGAAATACCATCTTTTTGCACACTAGATGTTTTTGTATTCTTGCCACACAATTTCACGCAACAGTAATGCATTTTGCATGACGTAAATCACGTTAAAACTTTCGTAATTATCTCATGAACGCCGGCCGCAGACTGAAGTTAGCAATGGAGGCGTGGCTCTAATATGGAGTGAATTCACCGTATGCGTGACAGAGGGGGTCGCCCGGCTATGCTACGTCTTGAGGTTATGTTGTCTGTGGTCCTGTGATACTGTGTGTGTTGGCTACCCGGCGCGGCTGCGGCCCAAGCACGGCAGACAAGACAAGCACTCGTTCCTGGCCAGGGTCGGGCCATGGACGCTAGAGTCTCTAGGTGAGTCCTGTGATACTGTGTGTGTTAGTAGTGTATTATTGGTGCAGCTGGATCTTATCTGATCCAGGTGCACCAATAATACACTACTTGTGTTGGCTACCCGGCGCGGCTGCGGCCCAAGCACAGACAAGACAAGCACTCGTTCCTGGCCAGGGTCGAGGCCATGGACGCTAGAGTCGCTAGGTGAGTCCTGTGATACTGTGTGTGTCTACCCGGCGCGGCTGCGGCCCAAGCACGGCAGACAAGACAAGCACTCGTTCCTGGCCAGGGCCGAGGCCATGGACGCTAGAGTCGCTAGGTGAGTCCGTGCTGTGATACTGTGTGTGTTAGTAGTGTATTATTGGTGCAGCTGGATCTTATCCGATCCAGGTGCACCAATAATACACTACTTGTGTTGGCTACCCGGCGCGGCTGCGGCCCAAACATGGCAGACAAGACAAACACTCGTTCCTGGCCAGGGTCGAGCTGGCCATGGACGCTAGAGTCGCTAGGTGAGTCCGTGTTGTGATACTGCGCCTAAATTACCTATGCTTGAAACTTACCATAAGTTTAGTAGGAGCATTCCATGAAAACATGTCGTAAGCGACACTGTCTTTTTAATACTTTTGAAAAATTTTATGAGTAAGCTGAGTTACGATATAATAATAACATATCAAGGCTTTAAGATTGACAGTGATTCCTAGCAGCTAGCATATTTTATTAGGGTAGCTACCATAGCGAGTCGTAAGCGACAAAAAGTAGATGTTTTCATGGAATGCTCCAATATCACTACTGTCTTTAAAACAAATATCCGTACTATTACACGTGCACGGCTTCGTCCATATCACAAACATGACTATTTGACTAACATTACTCTTTTGATACTGTCTTCGTATCTGCGCCCACTGTTGTTAATATGTTTAACTCTCGTTGTCTTTAATTTCCCCTAGGACACACAATTTCCTCCTTAAATTAACTGCATGATTTGTATTCCACCTTCATTTTTATTTGTCATACTAAATTCACTGTTCTTTTGTTTATTTTTTATGATTTTCGCTCTTGTTGTGTTTTTTTTTGTTTTTTCCTAATGTCACTGATCTACACTTTGTCACATGTATAACTGTCCACTTTGGTATAGATCCGACCACATTTTGGTATAGTAATTCGTGGATAATGTAGTAGGCGATACATTTAGTAATTTTATTAGTTTTAATACCTAAGCTGTAACATATTTTGTATGGCTGTTATCCCTAAAATAATAAAAATATAAATGACTTACGCCTATAATCGTCCACAGGTTACCGAAAAGCTGCTCAGTCGGGCAACTGCTCGACGCGTGGGAGATGTCGGTGCGGCAAGCGTGCGCGCCAAACCCAGTCTCGTACACTCCCGTACCCGCACTCGGACTTTAAAGTACTGGTCAGTTTATAAACCCGAATAACGGTCTTATACTCGGTCCCGACATCGATGGGTAGATTGGCTCCTTGAAATAACTCAATGAGGGTTTTCGACTTTTTTTTCTGCCACCAGGCGGTGCTATCCTCCTGCCGCCCAGAGACCTATTAAAAGGTCAAACAAATGAAATCTTATTCTATTTCCTGCGCTATTAATTCAAAATTAACTGGCCGTTTTTATTGTCTGGGCGGCAGGAGGCTATCTAAGCGTTAGGTCCAAATAGCTGTCAGAATCATAGGTGCTGAACATGAAATACTAAACTTCTACTGTATTTGGAAAATTATTGATTTTGCCGAACTAAAAATCGAGATCTAAAAGGGGCGCAAAGTCACTAGTACGAAAGAAAAATACTAGACCTTTGCAAATTTCATGAGAATTGACTTGGAACTGTTTTTTTATTTATTTTATAAAATAGTATTCCTATAGTAATGTTTTTAAGAAAAAATCAATCAAAAATATAAGAAAAATTAAATTCGCGTAAGGTCAATGCGGGTAAGCAATATTAGGAGAGTCCGTCTACCAACTGATTTCCACTCCTACCTCAACAATATAAGACGCATACGACGGACTTTCCTTACAAATAAAATATATGCCCGACTTACCCAGACTGACCTTATCTATTTTGACATTCGTTTGATCTTACGCCATTGTGCTGCCATCTTATCGCCCCATAGTAGCAAGAAAAATATCAAAAACCCTCATTCCAAAACTCATCCCGTGCAGCAAACATCGAGGCTAGAAAAATGTGTACATTCGACTACAATGAGATATATCCATTATGCATTGTAATAAAGTGTGTGTAAATACATGTTTATACTGGGTGTTACATTAGTCGTGATACAAATTGTGAAAAACCTGTCAAGATGGTCTTTCTGAACAAGGTTTCCTATGGGACCTATATGAAAGTCGCGAAAAAAAAATTACGGTTTTCATACAGATCGGTACAGAAGTGTTCATGATTTTCAGTCTCGTTTCATTATTATGTAAACACATTTGTAAGAGATCAGTCTGTAAAAATGTATACATATTAATGAACTCAAACTGTACTAGTCTTAAAAAAAATAAAGATTTTCATGTGGGTCCCGAAGGAAACCTTGTTCAGAAAGACCATCTTAATAGGTTTTTCACAGTTTGTATCACGACTAATGTAACACCCGGTATAGTCGACTCTACAATGAAATGAACCAAACAAAATATCGTTCATTGTTGATTTACATCATCTCATATCAATATATAGATGTAAATATTTTATCAGACTTTGAAGTATGATCCAGCAGGTAAGTAATCCTGAACAGTTATCTTTTCAATTTGATTTAAAATCTATAACGCTGCGTTTTCACTTAATATTCTTACTTTTTTCAATTATCTTAGCAAGCAATTTATGAAGTTTTTTCAATCCCTTTCCTTGAAATAATATTAATGGGCTATGTTATAAAATGTATTGAAAATACGAGAGTCAGGATTCCTATCTTGTTACATTATTGAGTCAGTTATGTTACAAATGGATTATTTCGAAATCTGTCCTTGACTAATCTTAAGAAAGTTTATTATGATTTTTTTTTAGTTTATTCCAACGTAGTGTTAAGTAATATATTTATTAGGGATCCTCTTTTGTCCTGATAATAAACTTGTCGTTATACGTGATAAGTATCTGTGATAATTTAATATTTGTACTAATACAAACGATTTGCAGTTTTATATAGAAAAAAATATTGACATCACTTGTACCATACTCATTTCTTGACTGATATATCGGCACCGCAGATTCAACGCCAAAGGCCTCATATATTAGTCGCAGGCCACAGAACAAAATATACTTATAAACACGTGCATAAAATTCAAATTTAGTTTTGAAACTAAATGACGTAGCGTCAGTGTGACAAATTTAGATATTCGACGCAACGTCAAAAAGGCTAACTTCAAACTACGTTGATTGCGTTGTAACTTGAATGTAATATACAAAATTCGTAAATCAAAACGTCACATGCAGAGTAAGACAGCTATATCAGGAAATGCGAAAAAAAACCTTAAATTAATTTAATTATTATGAGTGATCGGCACAACTCGTGCCACACGGCGGTATTTCGTGTAAAAAAATATACGATGATATATTATTTTTTTATTTAACACTATTGTATTACATACACTGGAACATATTTTTTTGAAACGAAAACATGGTATTATAAATAAATTTGATTTTAAAGTTACTATGGGGACCACACAGTGTGGCAGAGTGGTGCCGATTACTGATTATTATAGTCTTATTCATACAGTAGGATTAGCACTTGCATAAAGCGACAGTATTTCGCGAATAGCCACGTCCCTCTTATTTTTAAACATTAGTAAAAGACGGGAAGTCTATCTTACGGCGTTATACTGTTGCTCCAATTATGTGGTGAGTCTGCAGGTTTCCTTACTTGCTGTAAGGCAAATATTCTTTATGATAGTCCTTTTTATGTCCTTCTCTACAAACAATTAGCATTTATTTTGTGTATATTCCATGAAATGGGATCAAAATTGAATACGAATCAACTGTTTAGTATTAAGAGGTCCCTGAAGTCTTCGAATTGATGTTGTAAGTGTTTTAAAGCAATAATTGTTTTAAATAAATGTCTATCTAAAAATATTTATCTTTTATTGTACCTACTTCCACCAATTCTACTGTTTTATGGTTCAATTTCTTGAATTATATAGAATAAAAATAAAAGTACTGCGAACCTCAGTAATTCGCCATGAATCGAGTGTTTATCCATTTTGCCGTCTAAGGACATGTTTCACAGTCGCCAATCTGACAGATATTATGTTTACCTAGAGATTCTGTATCAGGCCGTAAATATGGCGTCCGCATGTGTCCTGTCATCCTAAGAAAGGACCTATTGCGAACCACAGGGAGGCAAAACGTCAATCGTGATGGCCTGGGTCGCGTTTTATAAAGTTACAATTTACAATTTCGCTGTTTGCCTCTCTAACGCACGCACATATTGGCTAGAAAGAGAGGCAAACAGCGAAATTGTAACTTTATAAAACGCGACCCTGCTCCTACTTAATAAATTCAAGTAACGAAGTCGTACTAAATAGTCCATTGTTCTGACTTGGGTCCATCATTCCTTGGTTAGGTAGTAGGAGTCCTGGTTGTATAATGAATAAATAAAACCACACGTAAAGTACATCAGTATATTCACAAAGAGAACCGCGGCGCGTCTGCTGCCCGCAGCACGACCATCAGTACCTCGCGCCCCAAGTGCGAACTGGTTCCGGTACCGGTACAAATCGCCACTAAAAATCAGGTTTAATAAGGCGATGTGGTCCGGCTAGAGAGTAGCAGGCCTGGTCGGGTAATGTGTAAATAAAACTACACATAGCAGTATATATATTATCAGTATATTCACAAGGAGAACTGATAAAGGCTGGCGCGCGAGCAAGGGCCCCGGCGTGCCGTGCTGCCGCAGCATGACCAGTGCCGCGCGCCCGGGTGCCCCGCGTGCCCGTGCCCGCAACCTGCGAAACAAATGAACGCAGTTGACCTACTGCCTGACCTTTTGACAAACACAGTCGACTATAGGTGACGCCGGAGTCTTGCCACGGACGGCAACGACCAGGGTGCTTAGCCAAGTTGCCAATCAGCGCTTCATCGTTAATCGCAGCGAACTGTCTTTGTCGCACTAATATGAAAGAGACCAGGGTGCTTAGCCAAGTTGCCAATCGCTAGCGCTTCATCGTTAATCGCAGCGAACTGACTTTGTCGCACTAATATGAAAGAGTGACAGAGAGGGAAAACTACGATACGCTACCAAGCGCTAGCGATTAGCAACTTGGCTAAGCACCAAGGCGCGGATTTTGTTCAAGGGCGCGGGGGGCATTGACCTATGATATGACAGTATTTTATACTTAACACGTTCGTCTCCGGTACTGTTTCACTAAGCGCTAATACTATGCCAATCGAAATTATCTGATAGAACTCCTATGCCATTGACACGCATGTGTGACTGAACAGATTGTACTCTTATGCCAGTGACACAGCACTTGTGTCAAAAATGTTCGTATTTCGATGGCACTGGCATAGGAGGAAGAACTTGATTTATGCTAGTGGCATAAGAATAAGGTTACTCTGATCACGTATGTGTGTCACTGGCATAGGAATCTGATTTTGTTGATCACACACGCTGTGTCACCGGCGTCGAACGTGTTAAAATAGCACCTTGACATACCGAGATCCAGTGTCGGGGGCATAATTGCCCCCATTGCATTATTGTCATACCGCGATTACACAAGTGTATAAGTCAATCTAGGATATATTCATACATGCATAGTTTAATACATAAGATACACACTCCCGTGTAAATAAAAGAGACACGGCGATACTCGCCCAGCTATAACCGCCGGGCGAGTATCGCAGTGTCTCTTTTTTTTACACGGGAGTGCGTATCTTTTGTTCGTGTTTACAGCCGATAGTTCATAGCTTAGTATTTTTTTTTTTTTTTTTTTTTTATGCTATAGGTGGCAAACGAACAGACGAATCGCCTGATGGAAAGCGATTAACGTCGCCCATGGACACCCGCAACACCAGAGGCGTCGCAAATGCGTTGCCGGCCTTTAAGGTGGGAGTACGCTCTTTTCTTGAAGGTTTGAAGGTCGTATCGGTCCGGAAACACCGCTTGTGACAATTCGTTCCAAAGTTTAGCTGTGCGAGGCAGGAAGTTACGAGAAAAGCGCACAGTTGAGGACCGCCAACCATCTAAATGGTGAGAATGAAAACATTGTCGCGTAGGGCGGTGGCGGAAAGAAGCGGCAGGTATTAATCCGAACAACTCCTCGGAACACTCCCCGTAGTACATGCGATAGAAAATGCAGAGCGAGGCCACATCTCTACGCAGCGCCAGGGTATCAAGCCGATCAGAAATACGTTGGCAGTTGACAACTCGAGCTGCTCTCCGTTGGATCCGGTCTAGAGGGAGAAGCTGGTACTTAGGTGCCCCTGCCCAAAGATGAGAGCAGTATTCCATATGCGGGCGAACCTGCGCCTTATAAAGCTGTAGGCGGTGAGCCGGCGTGAAGTACTGCCTCGATCTATTGAGCACACCGAGCTTCTTCGAGGCCAATTTGGCCTTACCCTCTAGGTGGACGCGGAACTGGACATCACTCGAGATGTCAACACCAAGAATTCCAATACTGGCTGTGGCAGATAGGGAAGTGCTCTCGAAACGGGGTGACGCGACAAACGGAAGCTTTTTCGCGGTGAACGCGCAAACCTGTGTCTTAGTAGGGTTAAATCGGACCAAATTAAGCCGACCCCAATCTGAGACTTCTTTTAGGGAGGTCTCAATTTCAGACACAAGTTTGTTCCGGCTCTCAATGACGTTTTCCCGGGAAATATTAGCACGGCCGGTGTAGGAGGCATCACCCGTACTATCATCCGCATAACAATGAATGCCGCTAGTATGCAACATGTCATTAATATGCAGGAGGAATAGCGTGGGTGATAGCACACAGCCTTGAGGGACACCAGCATTCACAGACATTGAGTCAGAGCATTCACCGTCAACAACGACCTTAATGCTTCTGTCTGCTAGAAAACTGCTGACCCATTCGCATAATTTCCCTGGAAGCCCATAGGATGGAAGTTTCGAAAGAAGGGCTTTGTGCCAAACGCGATCGAAGGCCTTCGCAACATCCAAACTAACTGCCAGTGCCTCACCTTTTGTCTCTATCGCCATTGCCCAGCAATGTGTCAGGTAAACTAAAAGATCACCAGCCGAACGACCCCTACGGAAACCGTATTGTTGGTCACTCAGGAGCTGGTGATCCTCAAGATACCCGAGGAGCTGACGATTAATTATGGACTCCATAATCTTCGAGAAAAGGGAGGTTATAGCTATCGGCCTGTAGTCGGATGGATTTGAGCGGTCGCCTTTTTTAGGGATCGGGTGCACCAAAGCTGACTTCCACGAAGTCGGGACTACGCCAGAAGAGTAGGAGAGCCGAAAAAGACGCGTTAAGACCGGCGCCAACTCAGGGGCACACATCTTCAATACAACCGCGGGGATACCATCAGGCCCACTGGACTTATGGATGTCGAGGGAGCGAAGAGCCTTACGCACAGAGCTTTGGCGGAACTGTACATCCGGCATACAGCTCTCGCACCGCGGTATAGACGGCGGCGCTTGCCCCCCGTCATCCAAAGTCGAGTTGGACGCAAAAAGCTTACCCAATAAATCGGCTTTGTCCTTTGCGTCGTGGGCCAACGAATCATTCCCCGTATGCAGAGGTGGAAAAGACGGCGTGCAGAAATTCCCCTGGATAGCTTTGGCAAGAGACCAGAACGCACGAGTTCCCGAGGGGAGACGCTCTAGTTTCTCGCCAATCCTACCAATGTGCAACGACTTTGCTCTGGCAATGGCTCTTTTGAAGGACCTGGAGGCAAAGTTGAACTCCTTTTTTAATGCGCTGGTATTTACATCCTGAACCGCCGCCGCATTAGCCCAGGCCTGGTAGCACTCCATCTTTCGGCGAGCCGCCTTTTTGCAGGAGCGATCAAACCAAGGCTGGGTTTTGCCACCAACAGGTACCGCAGAGGATGGAATGAAAAGTTCCATCCCCTGAAGCACCACGTCAGCAACAGAGTCAGCAGCGATATCAGGATCATCCGGCGATGTGAAGCAAACCTGCCCCCAAGGGTAGGACGCAAAAAACACCCGCATCCCATCCCAGTCTGCTGACTTATAGTGCCACACACGGCGGCTGCAAGCAACTCGCCGACGCGGCGGGCACGTGAGTGGCACTGTACTCCGGATGAGGCAATGATCCGAGGAACCGAGAGGGGCTACAACGGATACATCATAACCAACCGGGTGAGAAGTCAGCAGAAGGTCCAACAGGGAAGGTTCCTGGCTCTCCACATCTGGGATTCGCGTAGGCGCTGCAATCAGTTGTGTCAAGCCGTAGGTCAGAGCAAAGTCGTGAACAGATCTCCCCGCATGATCAGTCTTGCTGGAGCCCAGCCATTCGGCATGGTGGGCATTGAAATCGCCAAGAACGATGATCTCGGCGGATGGGATCTGCTGCTGCACAGAATCTACAGCCGTTTGTATCTGCTCCAAGAGTCGGTCAGTTTCGGCATCACCGCTATGGGACCTAGTAGCTCGTGGTGAGACCAGTGTCTAAGTGCAGCGACTTACAAACAATATATTAATGAATACTACATCTATAAACAACTATTTTCTTGGTAAATGATGTGTCATGTATTGTGTCAACAGTACTCAGAATCCCCTTCTTTTTTTTTAATGTTGGCACAACAAAGTGGCTCCACTCCACCTGATCGTAAGTAAAAAGTAGAGCCCAAATCGCGGCGGCAACGAACAGGAGACAATCAGTAACCTGTTAGTTGCCACCGCCTTGCTGGCCCGCTAGATGCTTCTTCACGCTTCGTTTAAAGGGTCCCAATCCCAACTTATAGGTATGCGGAAACACATGTGCCGGTAAAGAATTCTTCTGATTCCGGGTTGAAATTAGGGCTCGTGGTCGTGACCGTGTTTCGTGTAACCGTAGCCGGATCCCCGTTGCCGTGTTACACGGCCACGGTTTTAAGGCCCGTTTCCTGCGTGTTACACGGCTACGTATCAATAAAGTTACGTATACACGTGTACACGGGGATACGTATCTTAATTACACGCAGATCCGTTCCGCCCGCGTTGTTGAGTGACGATTCGATGCGTTGTCTTTAAGGACTAAGGAAAACGGATGAGAATGTTCCGTGATATTTGTGAATCTAATTTAGTGGTTACCTAATTGCCTTTCTAACGTAAAGTGCGATAACTTAGTTGTACTTAATTTCAGTATGATAACGTGTATACATACCGAGATTAAATTTTACATATTAATATTTTACTTTTTAAGGTAAGGAGGGCAGAATTACAAAATATAGATATTTTCTGAGTTCAATATTAATAAAAACTGACACATTGTCATGTATTAATTATTATACATAACACAGTGCGGAGTAAATATTTTTTCTTACTTCTTTTTAAATATCATAATTTAAGTTTTTCTTTCGTGCAATAAAGTTGATATAAATAAATACATAAATCAATATTGAGGGTACCAGACAACGATTAATCTATACTAGGAAACCCATAACTCAGGAACAAAATAAATGCGTCATAAATATACAAATTTACAGCGTTATTTCCTACAAAATAAGGAACTTTTAAAATATAAAAGGATATTAAAAAGCAATATAATTATAAAATACAATATACTAACTCATTGGATGTCGTGACGATGACGGGAGATTTTAGGTGCACCGCTTTCAAATGCTTTCCTATCGATCCTGTTGTACCACCACGACACAAAAACTCATTGTTCGTACGATCATTGCACAAAGTGCATAAAGCCGTGTCACCGACCCTGGTGGCATAACTCCACACCCAACTGATCTTCATTATTAATACACTTTAAAAACGCTATCTTCTCACCAACAGTAACAATACAAAAACGTAACAAAATAATAAAAAAACAATTAATTTAAATTCGACTAAACTCTCGCTAAGTCTGTCCGGCCTGCAATCTTATTAGTGACTAAACAAGTAAACACGTATAAAACCAAAACCCGAAATTGCCCTTTTCAAATTTACTAAAACATCCCCGCTTAATATCAAAACAAAGATGCGGCTATTTCATTCAACTTCACAAACAAAAGGTGTACCAGGTAAAGCCCAAGTTAACATATTTATCAGTAAAATTACCACGTGTGGTCAATTACATCGCAGACAAACTATTGTTAGCTACTTTGCGCGTGCAAATTCTTAGTATACGTCTTATCTACAAAAGGGCCGCTCTGTCAGGTAATAAACTATGAACGACTGTATTATCTTTTATGTATAGCAATTTGGCCAAATATTTTTAACATTCTTTTTTAATTTTTCTATCTGGTGATTCAAAATCACAATATAAATTCTAATCCCTAAATATCACCGTTGCTTGTTATATACAACACAGTACCTACCACGTTATTCTATAACATAAATCGATACGAAAAATGCAAGTCTAATCAATAAAATACCGTTCGTCCCGATTCAGAGTATAATACTCAATACGTACTTTAAAAACAAGCTGTTATTCAATAATAGGCCTTATTTGTTTGCATAGTAATTGGTCCGGCCGGATCCATGCCACGAGCAGTCGTTGCCAGAACGAAGCCAAGATTCGTAGATACGTATACAAACAAAGATTCGGGTACGTATCTCGGCGTGACTGTGAAATTCGTGATCTTAGTACCGCCGGGGCTAAGAACACGGAGCTACGGTTCGGCGAATAGTACGTATATCGGGAGCCCTAGTTGAAATACCTTTGTAGCCGGGCATGTGTCCGGGGCAAGCGCAGTGTGCATCGCGCCGTCCGCCTGACGAGCAGAAGGAGCAGCAATGGAACTGCCCCGAGTGCGGCTGACACGCTCTAGCGGCGCACTGGAACGGGCTGCCCTGTGGACACAATACAAAAATGTGTCAAGAATCCATTCCTTGAACGTATTATGAAAATACAAAGCAAATTATTAACTAAAAATTTTGATTTGTACTTTTTATTTTTCCCCAGTAGTCACACTACTTAATACTATATAAATTATAAATATTTGATGTCATATACCAAAGAAAAACGACCAAGATCACCTAACCTCCGAGGTGGGGATCGAACCCACGTACTCAGCTTTCGCGGCTGATGCCTGTACCCCTCGGCCGCTCAGTCTTAGCAACTACCGGTCAATTTCCTCGGGTATATGCAATCCCTTACAAGGCTAGGCGCCTTTGACCATTCTCTAAGGGCAAGCAATACACGTGGGTTCGATCCCCACCTCGGAGATTAGGTGATCTTGGTCGTTTTTCTTTGGTAAATGACATCTAATATTTATAATCCATTCCTTGTTAAAGTCTAACATAAAGGTAGAACTTCGTAAAATTTGATAATTTATATCTGTCACTCCTTCAATCACGCCCTCGTTGGAGTGGTGACGGAGACACCTCATCCTCGAAATTTACGAATTTTCAATTTGGTAGTATCTAGTAACTAGTAGTAGCGTTGAAAATGTCGGAAAAAAACAAATGTTTTCTTCGGGAATGTATGAAAACTTCGTTTTTTTCGGGTTTTTTCCAGAAACAATCAATGTCACTGTCACTGTCACTCCTTGCCATCTGTTTCAATTGACTTTTCCTTTGTGACATCGCGTTCTCCTGGTATTAGTGAAAATTAGACCTAATTTACATTGGCTTAGAGTTGAAAATTAAAGTGGAAAATTTCATTGTTTTTTTTCGAAAAAATCAGCAATAAAACGAGCTGTTTTTAAAGACACGGGATTTAATTCGGAAATTTTTAACGCTAAGTAGTAGTAGCATGGTTTGATCCGTATGTCAGAAGGTTTTCAACCACAATTGATGTGTTGCCTCCCTATCAAACTTAAGTTCGATCTACAAGTGCGGGACAAACTGACACGACTTCGTTCGTGGTTCGCGGAAGGCCTTCAAACTTCGAATTTCGCAAATATCGGGGATTTGTCTCTGTCATTCTAAGGAGAGGAGCAGAGAGGAGCCATCAGGAGAAAAATAAGTTCCTTTTTCAGAGAGACAACTCGTAGGTATTGTAAAGAAAATATTCGTGATGATTTCTCAAGAACGCTATAAGATGATTTCTCGGGAATTATAGAAAAGTGAAACTCCTTAGGGAGGTATAGAAATGTTTGTACGTTATTTAATATGATTTAAATAGTACATTACGACACAAGTGCGAAAAACAAAAAATCCGAAACGAGTGGCGATGTTTTAAAACACGACCGAACACGAGTTACGAATTTCCTTTTTGCACGTGTCTCGTACGACGTTTTTTTAGTACAGATGGCCCTCCGAAGTTTTGGGCCTGACGTAAAATGAGCCACTTCTCGCCCTAGAGCCTAAAAAAGGCACCATCTGTACTAAAAAAGTTATTATTTCTTGCAAGTGCGATGAAAAATATTGTATCATTGTATGTACCTATTACGGTCGGAGGTTGGGTATCGAAACATCCTAAATGCACACAGCACAATGAACCCTTATCTCACGTGCTGTTATCGTTTCATGAAATGTGCAATAAAAAGAACTACTGAATATCAAATATTCGTAACTACCTTCACAGGTTTGTTGTTGATCGTGACAGCGAAGAGATAAGCGCCAGGACTGGGAGGCGTGACGGTCAGGGAGTAAAGTCCGTCGCCCCGGTCGGAGACTCGCGCGCTTTGTGGCCGCGCACTGGAGTCGCTGCGGCGGAAGTATCCAGCTACCTGTAATAGCAAACCTATTAATAATAAATAAATAAATAAATCTTTATTAATCACCATAGGAAATATAATTTTACAGGCATATCCGGTACCTATGTCCCAAACTAGGCTGAGCCTGTATCTTAGGACACACCGAGTCCGTTTACAAAAACACTTAGATTACTTCGTGTTAGAAACTTAACAACTAAATTTTACATTAACATTAACAATCTAAGCAGCAATCTAAGCAAAATTAAGAAAAGACTAAGAAACTAAGTAACGTAAGTGAAAAAAGAGGTGTGTGTGTGTGTGTGTGTGTGTGTTATGGAAAGTGAGCGCGAATGAGCCAATGGACTCCCTATACACATGGCCGCAATATGTCTTCAGTGTCGCTGTAAGAAAGAGTAGCAAACCATTTTTTTAAAGCAGCTTTTACTTCGAAAATCGTCATATTTTTCAAATCGTTTCTTCCGTCGTCGTGGGCCTTACAGACAGCCATTCATTTATCTGGTAATCTTGTGATAGGCCCTATCAATCATTAAGACCGCCCGCTTTTGAACGAATTGCGATGTGAAGCCGGAAACACGAGTGTGGAGCTTACTATGTTATATAATACTACGAGCGGCCTATATACACAGTGTTACGCGAGCATTGCGAAAGATTTTAACTATGCATTCTAGACATCAAAATAAACAAAAAATATTATGAGACCTAATGTCCATACTACCAAAAAAAAATTTTTTTTTTCTTTTTTTTTAGGCCGAATGTTAAAAAGTATTCATACTTTTTAACATTTCCAGTACTTTTTATCACAACAACAATTTGTTTAAATTATTTATTTCAATTGTTTTTTTTAGGAAGAGGTTATTTCGTCAAGTCTATTCGTATTTTTTGATTGTCAAGTAAAAGGTGTGATAATATTAGAACACATTGTGGTAGCATTGTAATCCAAAAGAAGTTAAATGACGAGTTACGTCGAAAAACTTATTTCGAAAAAAGGTTGATTATCTCTGAAACCAAGCCGAATCCAGGAAATTTTATATAACATTAAAGGCTCTAAATATGATCAGGAATCCAGCATTAAAATCTTTCGGAATGCTGACGTTACACCGTGTATATTCGTCTCGTTGTGAGGTGAGATCATTGGAAGTTCAAATTTCTTGCAAAAGTAACGCCTAGCATGTTAAGCGGTAAAAATGGAACCACGATAAGATTCATAAGGCTTTTTATTAACGGCTACGTTTTATTTTCTCCGCTGGTGGCACTCGCAGTCGTAAATTGCAAAATAACAATTCGCCAGCGATGAACTATTTGCAGGCCATTTTCAACCTAGACTTTAATTTCTCTTTCATTGCGGAGTTGTGGGATTGTAAGTTGAAACAAGATTACCGAGAGATTCTCGAAATCCCGATTTTCAAAAGTGAATAATTTTACCTGTTCCCCTCCACACCAGATGCGTTCGCCGCTACTATCACGTAACTCTAACACAGCCTCGTGGGGACAGTCTACTCGGAGGTCTTGGAAACCTAGGGAATTCATTGAAAATATTAGATTGTGCCATGCTTCTAAGCTCACTTGCACAAAATTGGGTTAACCAAGACGAGATTAACTGGTTAAGCCCATATTTTATTAACACTAATGCTTCCTTAACTGTAACTTACATTTCATGACTCTTTGATGATGGGCAGCAGCGTCATAGTGGACACATTACTGCGATCGCCAATCCGCTTGCCCAGCGTGGTGACTATGGGCATTTATGCCTTCTAATGCACCTATACGCCTAAGCGCCTATACTTTGATTTTTGCAATAGACTATTGCTATGTAAAATAAGCTTAATTTCGATCGCAGTAAGTAATGTGTCCACTATGATGGCGCTGCTGCCCATCTTTTACCATAGAATGGTCAGTGACACTTCAATCCCTTAGTCGACACCAGTAGGGGGAGTTGGAGTGGTGACAAATGTATTCTTACTGCTGTCACCAGTGGTGACTCACCACACGGCCATTCAGTTAACCTTAACCCGTGATTGATTAAAACGATCGGGCAACCGGCGGGTCGGATGCCTGGGGCCAGTCAGAAAACCCATTCTAACCGTACTACCAGATATTATAATTTACCGGTTTGGGTTGAATTAAAACTAAGTACCTTCAGTATTAACAACGCAGCGCTCAGGATCAGCCGCCTGCGTCAACAAACGACCCACTAAAGTCGCGTCATGTGTCGCCGGTGCTGCTGGAGCCAGCCGTAGCTCCAACCTTGGAGGCGTCGGCGGCAGTTCCGTCAACTTCTCCAGCCGCCGCAGCACGGAGCCGTGGAGGGATAGCAGCTCGTGGGAGCGCCCGGATGATAGCAGCTGCGAAGGTTGATCAATGAGAATGGGGCAGACAACTGTGTTGATTAACGGTCAAAGAATATAATACTCTAAAGAGTTAACGGCCCAACCGCAGATTCCAAAATCCGAAAATTTCGGGGATTTTTCTCTGTTTAATGACACTTTCATCGGAGTGACAGAGAGAAATCCTCAAAATTTGCGTTTCTCGGTGTTCACGGTAGCAGGTCAGCTCATGGCCTTTTAACGGGTACCTGAATGCTTAGACAAGTTGCCAATCGCTAACGCTTAGTAGCGTATCGTAGTTTTCCCTCTCTGTCACTCTTTCATATTAGTGCCACAAAGATAGTTAGCTGCCTTTCGTTTACGATTGACGATTAAGCGTTAGCGATTAGCAACTTGGCTAAGCATCCTGGGGTTTTAATCAATATAATTAAAGAGTGGCTACAAAGAGTTATCATACACAAGATGTGCCAGGACACAGGCTTGGGATGATTTTATCAGAGTTTATTTAGAAAGTGAGAGCATAACCTGTAGTTTTGAATTTGCCGCCTTTTGCAATGATAATTTGATAAATAATATTATCTTGCCAGATTACAACGAAACGTGGCGTCAATCGTATCATCTGTAGACCATTTTTACATAAAA
>JALPQI010008133.1:0-55615 GCA_025490895.1 Thaumatotibia leucotreta
TCAAAGGTGGTAGGGCATCTAAGGTCGCTTAAGGATATTTTACCTTACCACACACCGGGCGTTTATGAAATCGATTGTAGCTGTGGTAGTTCCTATATTGGGGAAACCAAATGCACCATAGCGGAAAGGGTCAAGGAACATATCACGGCTGTTAAAAAGCGCCAAACAAATAAGTCTGCTGTGGCCGAGCATTTGTTGGAGTCCGGACCTAACCGCTGGATTGAGCTCCATAGCCCGAAAGTCCTCTCAACCGAGCGTATACATCATAGCCGAAAAGTACGTGAAGCTATTGAAATTAAGAAACATCGGAATTTTAATCAAAATGAGGGGCAAGGAATCTCGTCCGCGTGGAATCCCGTGATTTACAAATGTAAGCGTGGTGAAACATCCATTTTAAAGCCATTGGATGTTGTGAGTGTTGTATGTAGGCCTAGTGACAACCCTAGCCTAGAAGTGAATAATCAAGATCAAGTGCGGATAGTTCGAAAAACCTGCGCAGCTCGAAGGTGTTGATACATTCTCTCGCCAGTCTGCCTGCGACCACGGGTGTAACGTCATGCCCGAAACGTCAGGATATAATTAAACGTAAGTTTACGCGATTAAGACCCATTTGTCTTTAAAATATGAGTGATAATCGTGAAAGTTTAAATCAATATTTTGGACTACTATTATGTATGTTGATTTATTGTATTGGTGAAAAATATAGGACGTGCGTAAAGTTCAAAAACAGTTACAACACTTTAGTGACATGGCGTCTGAGTGATTGCATTATTATTGTACATGGCGCCGAAAAGGTTTTAATACAAGCTTTTATCACAGACTGTACGATTTTTAGTCATTTAATATCTAATTAGAATTCAATAGACAAGTATATCGAGTAAGTATTGAGGCCAAACTTGATATACCCTTTATTTCGTTCCCAAGTTTCTGTGGTCACTTTCTGATCCCATCATTAGACCAGCTCCACAGTACGTGTATATCGCATTTACATAATGTGCCTACTTACAACTCAATCGGGACCCTAGGAAGTGGAACAAATGTAACTCACAAGGTTTGATAAGGTACAGACACACAAACATTGAGACAAGATAAACTAAATTAAAACTTGTAATATCGACCAATGAGGGTTTTCGACATTGTTTCTGCCACCAGGCGGCGCTACGTAGGCATGAGGTCCAAACAGCTGTCAGATTTGCATCTGTCTGAATTTTATTGAAATTGTAAAGAATTACGAATAGTAAAGGGTCGCCGAACATGGGCGCAAATCATTGGTACTGAAGAAAATTTATCACTAGAACTTTGATAATTTCACGAGAATTGACATTTTATTTATTTATTTTAGATAACAATATTCCTAAAGTAATAGTTTTAAGAATAAATAGCCTAAAAATATTTAGAAAACGAAATACGCGTATTTATTATGTCGTTGGACCTTATGCCACAGTGCTGCCATCTCATCGCCCATAATGGCACTTGTATGTATATATGTATGTGTATGGTATAAAGTATATGTGTAAGTCTATTAAGTATCTGAATTTTTAGACTGTAATAGTTGTGACTTCATTTTACGATTTTCTTGCCTGCACCTATCAAACCTCTCTTTTTGGCCCAGTGGTTGACTGGTAGAGAATGCCTTAAGGCATTAAGTCCGCCATTTGTACTTTCATTTTGTGCAATAAAGTTTAAATAAATAAATAAATAAATAAATGGCAGAACAAGTATCAAAACCCTTATTGAGAGTTGCACTTGTCCTCCGAAGGCTGCATGCCATCACGTGATTATTTTGCTTTGGGTTTTACGTTTTATGGTCCGTTAAACCCAGGGTTCGTTGGGATAATTCAGAAAGCAGTGTAATTCCGTAAATCACAGCAAAATCACTAGTAATTACATCGTCTTAAGTGTCTCCTTTTGAAATTATCCGCAGTTTTTTGACATTTACCTAATATTAATAGTACCTATGGAAACTAAAACGCGTTTTAATTAACTTTACTTTATTTACAACATAATTCTTTACAATGTCAACCATATTATACAAAATATATCTACGTTAACAAATACTATAATAATAATTACAGTCAGACCTCACTTCTTCTCAATATCACTTAGTAATATAGTAAAAGTATCTACCTATATTTAAGTACAGCTATAATATTTACAGCTGTGTTTATTATGTGCAAGTTATCACATCACGGAATGGCAGAAATTATATTTACGTATCTTTGCATATATTTAATAACAGTTTTGATAAATCATTTGATCAATCACAATTAATTTCATTTCAGTAAAATAGTTAATTGATATCTATCTTAACCTTCGGCATTTGGCGAGAACAACTGTGACAACAATATCTATGAAGAATCACATTTACAGTCACATCTCAGTTACATAGGAATCTTAAGATATAAATGTTATCATTTGGACTATGCCGGCAACAGCAATTGGTAAACGATAGTCGTGCATGAAAAGATCAATTCTACGATTTGGCTATTATATATCTATTAGTACCTATAAACATTTACACAATTGATATAGTTTAACAAGTTTTATCACAAGTCCGATCTGAATGTTTATCGTCCTTGAATGAATTCACTTTCGCACCAAATCATGGGGTCACTGTATTATTGGACCTTACTTAGTTATAGCTGATGCGTTTTCACATGGTGTTCTGAATCCTGTTACAAAACTCAAGATCATTCACCGAAAACTCAACATAGCCACTGAAATTTGTAAAATAGAATTAGTAAATTATGAAGAATTGGCACTTGAATTAATGCAATACATGACGTGAATGAACTGCATATAATTTTCTATCCGTGTGTACCCCACATATATGAATTACCAAGTTTCTTAGGTAGCATATCTTCACGAATAACCTTATATGTATAACCAGGTATAATTTACTTTCATCAGGATACATTATATTATAAATAAATATCTTGGAACATCTTACACAAATCGACCTAGTCCCACGGTAAGCTCAATTAAGGCTTGTGATGTGAGTAACAGGCGACGATATATATAATGGATAGATACATATAGATACTTAAATATATAGACAGCCATGACCAAGGAACAAATATTTGTGATCAATAAATACACAAATAATGCCCTCGCCGGGATTCGAACCCGGAACCTCCAGCTTCGTAGGCAGGGTCACTACCAACTATGCTACGGAGGCTGACAAATTTATGAAGTAGATAATAACGTAACCTGATTAAAATAAATACCTACGTAATATACTTACTTTATCTAGGCGTCGTTGCAAGAATTTTAGAAAGTGTAACGTAGTTCTAGGTCTGTGGTAACAATTTAATACGCAGGTACCAAGTACTTTTTGTATTGATGTTTGATCATAATTTGCACCTAGATCTAGATTTATAATAGATATAATAATGATGATACTTTGCAAGTTAGTGTTGCGCAAGTTTGGGTACTTACCTAACTACTTTATTTCTCGTGTTTTGTTGTGATTATAAGATTTATGTAACATAATACACTACATTGTCCAATAACCTACTTCTGTGTGATGGCTACAGATAGGTTCTCTACACTTTCTTATTTACAGCGTTAAGCACAAATCGCGTATTATCAAACCGCGATTAGAATGGGATTTGAAAGTACTGTTGACACAACAGTGTATAAGTAAATCTACGATATATTCATAGTTATATTCATTTATCATAGTTTAAGTGCAGAGACTTATAGACAGTAAATTAATTAATCACTCAATACATCTATAAACAACTCTTTTCTTGGTAAACTTTGTGTCATTTGTTGTGTCAACAGTACTTTCAAATCCCTTTCTTATTTCGGTTTGATAATATTATCAAACCGCGATTAGAATGGGATTCGAAAGTACTGTTGACACGATAGTGTATAAGTCAATCAAGGATATATTTATAGCTTTTTTCATATATTCATAGTTTAAGTGCAGAGACTTACAGACAATAGATTAATTAATCACTCACTACATCTGTAAACATATCTTTTCTTAGTAAATGTTGTGTAATTTGTTGTGTCGACAGTACTTTTAAATCCCTTTCTGATTCCGGTTTGATAATATATAGTATCACTGTCGATAACTGAGCAACAGTCTAGCACGTATTGTAGAAACCTTAATGTCGTGGCTAGGCTAGGTAGGGTTGCCAGGTCATAATTGTAGGTTGTTGGCTTGTCCAGCTTTAGAGATCCCCTTTTGTGATCCAGCAGTTAAGTTAAAGGGATACGAAACACAAAATATCAAAGAAAGTACTGTTGTGCGTAAAGTGGCTTTTTGTCTCAAATGTCCTGCTTCTCATGACGGCATGCCCGGTTTTTTTTATTGTAGGACCTGGCAACCCTATGTCAGAAAGTGTGTACACACAGCGTACCTACGTAACACGGCTAGCACGACACCGTTTATCGCTGACTAATCTCTAATGCCGCGGCCACGACATTGATCTAAGGCGACCAGCGGCGAGCGAATCCATGAGTTGGAGCGGGATGCCGATATGGGTACTCCCTCTCGCACATATGGTTTTCCGCTAAGCCGATCGCCTTAAACCAATGTCGTGACCGCGGCATAACATCTTTAGATAAATTCGCCACTTCATTTCTATGCAGCATTAGACCTTTCTAAATCTTAAATATTAATGTCAGATATAGTATACACAATAATAAAAAGATAATAAATAATTGCATACTTATAAGATTTAGGTACGTTAATTTTATTTTTGTAATTTAAATAACTCTTCTTGGAAGGTCAACGAAAAACTACTTTATCGTTTAACGGGATACAATTTTGTATTTAGGACAATTGTTTTGTACCTAGTTAAGTCCTTAAATAGCTCACTATATGTATTGGTATCATAAATTGAAGCATTTCACTGCCACTAACGCACACATGCATCCACCTTCATCCTTTATACAAGTTTGCTCTTGGCCAGGCCCCGTGGCACCGAATGCGTTAATAGCGTAAATTTAACAGGATATTGTATAAAGAAATACTATAAACTATGTATATTGTAAAAGTAGTCATATAAATTAACATTTTCGATCTCATTTCAACATCTTCAAGTCAGCGATAAACACTACTTACTTAATACATAAACCCATAATTGCAAGACATTGACTTTATGTATGACTAGTCTAATGTACAAATACAAATAGTTCTTATACTTTTAACATTGAAGTAAGTACAACGTACATTATACTTATATAGTTAAATACCTTGTCTTTTGGACACGGTTAAATATGTGTTAACTAGAAATACGGGAGGGCGTAAATCTACAACAACGGTCTGAGTGGACGCTTGACGCGTAGCCGTGCGTGCAGCGTGGCGAGCAAAGGGCTAGAGGGTATACTTAGATCTTTGACTTAATCCATAAGTACAAGTGTATTGTGTGTAAGTGGGTATTTACCTTCGCTATTTTCGTTTTATATACCTAAACTACAGACCATCTAATAAATACTACAAAAATAGCATTTTCAAATACCGATGCCACAATAAGATGTTTATTATATCAATCAAACGTTAATCAAAATTAAAAGCATGCACTGCCAAAACCCTCTTTATAATTGAAATGTAGAAATGTAATATTATTGCTTTTTCTTAATATTAAAATAATTCCAAGTTTGGATAAACAAACTGTTCGGTTCGGTTAGGAGCTATACGGAGCGGGCGGAGCGAGAGACATACTCGACTGTTTCCTCGTGGTTTTCCTTTAGTTTCTTCGCCTAAAATAAATGACATTAGTAACCACAAAAAGCTTTCTTGACAATATAATGCTTAACTTGTCGAAATTGTGTTACGATTCAATAAAACAGTCAAGATCGAATGCTCGATTTTCAGTGTTTTACTCTGCCATCCTTGTCGCACAGTTTGCGATAGCAACCTAGTTACCGCGATAAAGTCCTTGGATGTGAAAAGAGGCACGGATCACGCTCCTCACATAACTTGACCCTTTTTGCGCCTAGGACGTTCGTCCTCCGCGCGAGAGCGCTTTGTATTTCCGATGTCTTGACAATATGTCGAATTGTAGGTATTTCATAGAATGGAAAGACATCACCACCCATTTACTTTAAAAAAAGGTAACATCACTTACCCTACACATGGCAGGTTATAATCTGAAAGTAATTTTACCAGTAACAAGCGTTTGCGGAATATTTAAAAATTTAAAATGCTCAGTAATACAATATCTAATTCTCGCGCAATTTTCCTGGCGAAATTGGTTTGCAGACTAGGTTTCTGTTACCATAACTAATGGAATTAGTAAAAGGAGTCACCTCTCTTTTGTCTTTAAAAAAATCTTCCCGTGTTTTTGTCTATAATCGTATTATTCTTGAATCATTTGTTATGTTCATGGTCAATAATAATAAGTACGACGACGGGCACCAATGAGCTGTGATGTCATCTTATTTCGTTAAATCTAATGTCCGTATGTCGTTAAGCTCCAATGTATTTTCAGTTTTAGAGTTATTTTCTGGCACTTTTGCTTCGTCTTGGTTATGAAGAGGCACCACACTTAGAAATTCCATGTTATTGTTGTCATTTAAACGTTTAGTTGGGGTTATAGTTATTTCATCTGATACAGAAGTTTTACTAGAGGCCTCATTTTCACGACTAGATACTGTGGTGCGTTCCTTGTCTAAGTCATCAGTATCGATTAAAAAGGTTGAAATAGGTTGAATGTCCTCGTTTAAGCTTTCTGATTTATCAAGGACGTTTATATTACTAATATTACCGTCTAAAATATTACTATAATTTGATTGTACACTTTGATTTACAGTGACTTTAATTTCGGGTCCAATAGTTGTGTATTCATTAACATTAATGTTTTCACTAAAGTTACTTTTTGCATTTGTTTGTCGTTCAGTTGGTATTAGATGATCTTCGTTGTTATCATTTTGTTTGTCATTGAGGTTAGCTGGCTCTAAATCGTGTCCTTCCTGCAGTTTTTTGACGAGACTTTTATTATTTTCTATCTCTGGTAAAAACGGGTTCATTTCAGTTTCATGATCAACATATTCTGATGAATGGGAGTTGACATGTTTTGTCATTGGAAATGAATTATTATTAAGGGCTGATATTTCATAAATAGTAACGTTGAAATTGTTTACAGGTGTTGTGTTGTCTACAATATTTTCCGAACTTGCGCTAACAAGAGTCTGGTTTATAATGTGTAAAGTACTATTTACTGATGATTCTGTAATGGCTAAGTGCATATCAATATCTGATTCCTCCCAAACTGGAGCCGGTTCAGTTTTACTTAAATCTTTGGATGTATTTGCCTTGATTGCGTCGTCATTTATGATAGATTCTTCAGTGTTTCCGTAAATATAATCCCTAACAGTCGTAGTTTCGATACGTTCGTTCGTTTTCGAAGTGCCCGTTGTGTTTCTAGTAAAGTTTGTTTTTGTTTCTTCAACGTTAACTCGTTTCACCCGAAACTCTTCATTGTCATAATCCTGGGAAACATACATGGGTACGTATTGGTCTGGTACTTTTGTGGTTTTGTCCATATTGTTTAAATAGTCTGGTTCAAAATCATCGTTTGTTATCCCAGGATTGATTATATCTTCAAGTTCGCTGACCGTTGTAGTTTCGGTACTTTCCGGAGTTTTACTGACCGATTTTACATAATTTATTTCAGTTACGGATACAGGTACCCAATCAGATTCATTTGTGATAGTACTTCCTTCAACAGTTTCTTTTTGTGTCAAATTTCCTGTATCCGTATTATTTTGTTCCTCAATTGACTTCGAAGAACGGTTAATTAACGAATTAATATAATCAAAAGAAATATCAGAAGTGTCAGAAGGTTCGTTTGATGATTCTTTTCTATCTGTTTTAGAATCGTATGTAGTTTTATTGTTAAGAGATTCAATTAGATGTTCGTTTTCTATAATTTCTGCGTTTTTTGTTGGAATATGTTCTTCTGTGGTTGATGTCGTCTCCAGGTGATCTAATTCAGCACTAACATTTTCGTCGTGAGTTTTATTTTCAGATGTATTATTTAAGTGGTTAGTGGATAATTGAAATATATTAAAAGCAGTAGAATGTTCATTTTCGAAAAGCATTGCAGGCGCTTGTGTAGTTTTGGAATCGTCTTCATCACCTTCACTTGGAACTTCATTGTTTTTTGCTATGTAATCAAATGAAAGTTCATCTTCTGTCATATTAGGACGATCACTAGTACTTAAATAAGTAAAATTTAGCTTTTCAGTCTCATTATATTTTAAGTTGCGATCATTTGTGGGTTTGTTTATATCATGTTGAAGCCAATCATTTTCGGCGCTTGGATTTATAGAATGTACGTTGTTTTTCTGTAGTTTACTCTCTTCCTTAGTACTCTCAGTCATTTTAAGTTCTCTTATATCGTTTGTCACTTCTGTTGATTCGTCAGAAGAAATATTTTCACTGTTTTTGGTAGATACGAATTCTCTCACAATGGTGTTTTCTGTGCTGTTTTCCATCGTGATCAATTCCCCTTTAGTTACATGTTGAATACTAAGTGACGGTTCAGTTACCGGCTCTTCTCGACTTTCCTTTGTTGTAGTTGGTTGGATTTCAATAATGGCTTTGGTTTCGAAATTAGGTTGTGTAGCAAATTGTGTATCATGTTCTTGTTCTATACTGTGATCTATTTCAATTGTATGATTTGAATCTGGTTTAGATTCTGTCGTTACTTCGGTAATGATAGCTGTTTCGGTTTCATGCTCAGTTACTAATCCCAAGCTTGTCTTTGATGTGTACGGTGTTTCAATTTCTGATTTTTCTAGCAATGTTGGTTCTGGTGTTGTGACGGACTCTCCAGCCGATACTTCACCTAAATGTAAAAATGTTGAATTTTGTGCTGTGACGGATACACCGTCACGTGAAGGCTCGTGTTCTACCAGCGCTTTGTGCTCCTGAGCTGGTTTTGTTTCCAGAGATTTTAGTTTTGACTCTGAAGAAGGATCTACTTCCGACTCTGAAAAAGATTTAGACTCCTTTTCCAATGTTGGCTCAGAAGAAGGTTCAGGCTCTGAAGTTGGTTGTGGTTCTAACAATAGTTTAGGGTGCAGTTCGAAATGTATTTCAGTTGTCGATTCAGAAGAAGATTCGGATTCCGATTCAGAAAATGAACCTGGTACATGGTCTGAAGATGGTTCAGGAGCCGGTACAGAAGATGGTTCGGGTGACGGTACAGAAGATGGTTCAAATGACGGTTCAGAAGTTGGTTCAGGTGACGGTTCAGAAGATGGTTTAAGTGACAGTACAGAGGATTGTTCAGGTGACTTTGGAGAAGATGGTTCAGGTGACGGTATAGATGATGGTTCTTGTTTCGGATCAGGAGATGGTTCTGGTGACGGTACAGAAGATGGTTCAGGCGACGGTTCCGAAGATGGTTCAGGAGACGGTTCCGAAGATGGTTCAGGAGACGGTTCCGAAGATAGTTCAGGAGACGGCTCAGGAGACGGTTCAGAATTCGGTGCAGAAGATATTTCAGTCATTAACGCAGATGATGGTTCAGGTGCTGATGTGGGTTCGGGTTCTGGCTCTGATGTAGGTTCAGGTTCTGGCTCTGATGTAGGTTCAGGTTCTAGTTTTGATGTAGGTTTACTGATATCTTTATTTTCAGCACTTGAATCCAGATGATCAGTGTTTTCTTCATCTCCGGCATTGGTTTCATGACCAAAAATATGTGAAAACTTCAGATCCGCATCTGTAGCAGTGGTTGTCTCTAAGGCTTCTCTATTAGTTTCTTTCCAGTCGAAAACATTGCCATCTAAATGACGCATGTTATGCATATTATCTTCGAAATCTGTTTTCATCACAGTTTGCTCGGATTCCGAATTCAGAAGGCTCTTTGTTTTTTGAATCACGTCATCTGTTGAATTCATTTCCAATGGTGATGATATACATTTGTGGGGATTAGTAATATCCAGCATTTGACTTTGTGGACAAGTGCACGTAAAATCTAAGATATTTTCATCAAATTCACAGCCGTACTCACAATTATTTTTATTAATTTGACATAGATCCAGAACTCTTCTCGCCTTTATCCCGTCTTTAGCGACATGATAAAGGTTAATCATTCTGTTATGTCGAACTAAATATTTTTCCAAGTCAGCTTTCAGTTCATGCGGGTTTAACACATTGGCAGGCGCGTCAGTCACTGCTGGTTTCCAATGTATTCTGTACATTACGATGCCCGACTCTTTTCTGAAATAGACAAATATATTGCAACTTATATCATGTTTTGTTAATAATTTTGTATATCCCTGCCAGTTCTCAGCCCACAAGATAGGGGAGGAAACAAATATGAATACTTCGAGCGATTTTATGACATACGAGTTAGGTTCTATTGTTAGAGATAAATAGAACGAAAAAAATATCATGAATGAGGGCATTTTCACGAGAATACATAAAATAAGGAAAAACTTTATGAATTATGACGCTCGAATTTGCTACTTGCAACCAAATTGCTAAGTACTTGGTTTCGTATTTTAACTGACGGTTACAAAATTGAATGATTTAAAAAGGATTGAATTTGTTTGTTTGAAGGGAAGGACTTCTTGCGTAAATATGATAAAAAAAATTTAAGTGTTAATGACGAATAATGAATTTTACTAATTCAACTCGTTTCATTCGTTAAATTATTCCCGAAAATAGTATTCGACAAATAATTTGACACGAATTATTATTTATTGAGTTACCTTATGAAAATACATCTTGATAAAGGTACAGAATACAAATACCTAAATAAAAAGTGTTGTTTAGGAATAGCATAGTCAATGATATCAAACGTGGCCAAAGTAATGATGTTGAGATGTTTATCCGTGATTGGAGTCGTTTACTCCGTGCAACGAATGAACACTCATTTGTTTAGATTACTATTTTGTCTAAATTACATAATGATTGTATTAGGTAGACATTATCAAAAAGAGTTAAGGATGATTATTATTTTAACATAAAAGGTATTCTCAATACAGTTTCCACGATTATCGATAATTTCGGTGTGTCCCTCGTATCACCAATCGTGGTACAGCGGTATGTAGATACCTAGATTACTGTAGAGTAATCTGTTACTTATGAACCGACCAGGATTATTGACTATTGTTAGAATAACGCAAATAAGAGTTGTTAACTCTATTATGATAGTAATAAGATTGATTCAATGTTAATCGAAATCGTAACAGTCAGTTAAAAAATGAACTCCATACTATAGCACCACTGTATTTTATGTGTGTACGTAGATGATTAAATTATAAAAATAATTATCATAGTACGTGTTCATTAGGTTTTCAAGCAAACATTACCTGGGTTGTATAAATTCGACTACAATGTCATTTCCGTCATAACCAGCAGCATTTTTTCCAAAAAGAGCTTCCTTAAGTGCTTGCGTAAAATCTTCTGTAAATTGTTTGTGCTCAACACTTTCAGGATCGGAAAGTGCTGCTGGGAATTCTTCGTTATCTATTTTTAATTCGCCTTCCATGACTCTCGGTACTAAAAAAGAAAATTATGTACACATCTTAGTATTCTTATAATGATATGCACATTATTACACATAAACAATTTATTTATTATTAAATTTGATACATACCAAACATAGAGTAGTCGTAATTATTTTCGACGTCTGTTTGGTCATATTCTTCCTCACTTCCGTGAGTTGTTGTTTCAGCCTGACTGTTAACATTTTTCGATTCGTCAGGTTTATCTGTATTGTGCGTCTGGTCGTGGTCGTGGTGGTGATCGTGATCGTGGTGATGGTCGTGGTTATGGTCGTGATTATGGTCGTGGTGATGGTCGTGGGGAGACGCCTGGCCGATGCCGCCGAGCGCCCTCGCTGAGCTGACTGACGCGTTGTACTGTTCCACTGGTGTTGGAGAATTTGTAAATAGAACACCAGCTGCAAGAGATAATTTAAAATTATTTCGTAGATACATCAACATTGAGCGTATCAAAAAAGAAGTAGGTACTACCTGTGCTAACAACCTGTTAGTGATAAAAATAAAAGGTGTTAATATCAATAATAAATAAATATATTTGAGCATCTTATACAAATCGATGTAGTCCCACGGTAAGTACTAACAATTTTATTAAGGCTTGTGGTGTGAGTACCAAGCTATGATATAGGTATATTAACAGATAGATAAATGTAGATATACTTAAAGGTACATAGACACTATAGACAGCCACGACCAAGGAAAGAATATTTGTGCTAAATAAATGCCCTCGCCGGGAATCGAACCCGGAACCTGCAGCTTCGTGGGCAGGGTCGCTACCAACTAGGCCACGCTACGGAGACAAAATATCATGGGACAATTTTACTTACACAAATCAACCTAGTCCCACATTAGGCTCAATTAAAGCTTGTGTTGTGGGTACATAACATACTAAGACTACCTAAGCCACGGTGGCTCATTCAAATCGGTCAGTATAGGAAAGATAATAACTATAAGGCGAAGATCTGTTCTTAGGAACCATGTCATCGATTTTAATAATAAGAAAAACTGCGTTGATGAATTTGAAAACAAAAAAACACACACACACAATTTCTATGTAGATATCGATTGTGTAGGTGTTAAGTAGTAAATGTATCAATGAAACATGATCTCTAAAAAGAATGGAATTCATGTTTTTCACGTGCTGAAATTTATTTTAGTTAGTAGGTAGGTGCTTAACTTTATTGTGTAAGTCATAAGAAAAAAAGTTTTTTTTTTTTTAAATATATCAACGCAGTTTTACTTAATATTAAAATCGATGACATGGTTCCTAAGAACAGATCTTCGTCAGTCTTAAAGTTATAGACTTACCTATACTGACCGATTTGAATGAACCACCCTGTATAATAGATAGACACATACAAATACTATTATATTACATAGTTGATGCCTATATAATGTGTTGCTAACTTTAGGTTCGCTCGCACATTTGATATTTCCTATTCCAATTTAGGCAGATTTTCGGGCAAAACAATCGGTAGTCGGTAGTAGGTATTATGCAGGTACGTACCTACTGGTTGATTTCGTGAGGTGAGGAGTATAAAAATTGTCATATCTTGGTGAAAAGCGGTGTGACTGTTACCAGAGAATCCCACCGAAAACAGGACACAGTTGTCCACGCCCTAATGCTATGATCAGTTCTCGCAATAAATACGTGTGTATCACGTCGTGAAACTGTGATTTGGGTCAGTGATATCAGCGCGTATAAAATTTTGAATGCTGATTAGATGGCCTGTGGTTTGCTAGGAATTACTGATGGTATTTCGGAAGCGAGAAGAGGTGTAGGTAGACTCACTGGCGGCTAGCGCGACGAGCGCCACCACAGCTGCCACCACGAGCCCGAGCAGCGTCCAGCACAGAGGACGCTTGCAGCCGCCCTTCTCGCCGCGCTTGTCTGCCGTCACGTATAGCTTCTCCCCTCTGCAAAACACAAATATCTATCAGCACCATGGAATGACCTCACCTCGCCTCAATGATTGTATATGTATACCTAGTATAAGCGCGAAGAAAGGTTAGTAAAAGTGGTAATATAATTTGACAGTGTTTCCTCGCAAGTCTGTTGAAAAACGTATGAAACTCGTGTACTTATATTGATTATTACACTCGCGCGATCTTATGCGCGATCCCTAGCTCGAATCCGGAACTTCCAGCTTCGTAGGAGGCAGGGTTATTACACACTAGGCTACGGAGGCTGACATTGTATTTATTAGATATGTATTTATAGGACCTAATTCATAAATCATAATCTATTTAACTGTCTATCTATCTACAAAATATTTAAGTGACTATTGATGTGATACCTTATCAAGTAAGTACTACTGTTCTCGGAGAAATACATATCTATGGTGTTGACAAAACCTCAACTTATAGCTAAAGAATTAAGGCTACCAAGTTATAACATTATTTTCTACACGTCTCAGTAAGTACGTACACTTATGCTTTGCTTCGGTTTTGGATCTCTCACCAATGCCACCTAGATTAAATCATAATGTCAAACACCATTACATATTAAATACAATTGTTATTGTGTATGAGTGAATCGATAATATAACAATGATCAGGCTGTACCGTGGCAAAATTGACAGTTGTCATCGATAGATTTGACTTGACGTTAAAAATAGTAATTCAACAGTTAATTACTAAAAAAACGTGTAAAAAACGTTTCACTAATGAGTCTTACGCTTCGCTTAGTTGGTTGAATAAGAAACTGCATGGGTAGGTTAAGTAGTAACGTATTTTTGAGTTTATTCCTGTAAAATTTAGATAGATTCGATTTGGAGAAGTGTGTCGTAAACAAGTTATTACACCAATGCGTTCACATAGTTGTGCGCTTTTACTGCACGTGGGAGGCAGAGGTCGGGTCCCAGGGCGCAGACTCGGGAGGTGAGCGGCGGGGTCGACGCCCGCGCATTGTGCGCTCCTGCCCGCGCGGCCCTACACAATATCGTACCGCCAGCCTCAACACAGGCGTACGTGACTCCACAACTTACCTAAATATATCTACCTAATACCTATATGTGCTAAGCTAAAATGAATAAATGCAAAATCGGATAACAAGTGTTATATTTTTGTACAGTTGTATTTTTTTTACAAGATCGACCTTAACGTTTCTTTTCGCAAGTAAGGCGACATAACATTGAAAAAGTGTTATCCATGTCCAATTCCCCTCCACGTACCAAAATATCATTGTTTGTGCAACTTTGGTAACAATAGCTTTAGTGTGACAATGATATTAACAGTAGATACTCTTCACATTTACCTATACCTACTTCATAGTTCACTGCGTCTATGTGAATCGCGACCTAAATTGTTATAAATTGAGTAATTTGAAACTATAATTCATGTAAGTAGGTATTTATATATACGTGATACGTATCTTGAATTTTTTAGTGTGTAGGTAAGTAACGTGTACTATATGTAACGATGTCTAGCCTGCTTTGTAAAACATCGTGCTTCCAGCGCACTCCATAAATATAAAGGGTCAGGGGATAATGGAGCCTACTGCGTGCTCTATTTGTATTATGCTTGGAATTTGTTTCAGTCGATCTCTGCTATTGTCTCGTGCCATCCGGCGCAGACATGAATATGCAGCGACTTTCTCAAAACAAAATGAAATACTTAAAATAAAATGCGACTTGTTTGTTGTTTAGACACAATTGCTTAGTAAACATAAAAGAATGCTGACGACTCCACAGCTCAAAACTTTCTGCCGGATTTGTAAGAAAATAAAACTGTTCATTAACCTAAAATAACGAACATACATATTTATGTATCTATTTATTGTTGCAACATGCGTGTTGGGTGGTGAATTCTCTATTTTCGTCTTACATAATTATAATAAAGTTGTAAGAAATAAATCCCTTGACATTTTTCTAGCCTAGCCGGTGGGGATTTGATTCTAAGAAAATACCTTTAATTTAATATGCATCATGACAATTATTGAATTTTTTTTACAGGCTATTTTAACAATATAACATTAGGTACCTTTATAGTAAATTTTTTTACTCGATATTTTTTTTGTATGTTATGATAAAACCTTACCCCCGAGACAGACATTATGATTATGCGATAAAACAAGGCTTGTCCGAACTATACATACATATACTCATTTAAGTCATTTATTATTCTTATTAATCTAATGTCTTACATTGTTTAAAAAATAAGTGCTACCTATATTGTTATCGTAAACTTTGCGGAGTATTGAAAAGCCTCACTAACCTTACGTGTGGATACTGTGGATGTAGAAATAATTTAAATTGAAATTAAAATACCTCATATATTTCCTGTGCTCGTTGACTGGTACAAAATATTCATCATATGGATTCGCCACATTCATATCCACTTCGACATCTTTCTTTTTGGTGTTTCCATTTTTGGGCTGCAAGTTGATGAGCTCCAAGTTAACTGCTTCTAATGTTTTAGTATCGCCGTTGAGCTCCTTGGTGTGTCCATTTTGATGCGTATGGTTGGAGGCGAAGGAGTCGTTGTGGTTGGGGTCGTCGGGCTGGAAGGCGTGGTTGTCGACGCCGGGCGGCGGCGTCGGCGTCGGCGGCGACGGCGGCCGGTGCTGCGGCCGCGCGGGCGCGCCCGGCGACGCGGAGCGGCTGTGGCTATCCATTACCCAAGGTGCTGACTGACATCTGAAATATTAAAACCGTGATATATATTGGACCGTTCAAGAACAGGCAGGGGCTCATTTGTCAAACGCTTGAAAGTTGTAATACAAGTGGAAGTCCCTTTTTATCAACATTAACTATATAAGGATTTCCGCTTGTATTATAAGTTTCAAGCGTTCGAGCAATATGCCCCTGGACAATTACATTCAGAATATAAAGTAATAGTGATTACAAAGACGGTTAAAATTTGAATGAGATTCCTGCAGTGACTTAATAAACGTGTACGGTCAGGGGCATAAATATATACATGTATACGATTTTTAACCTTATGCTCCAGACATAAGTAAAAAAGTGGACAGATATATTTGCCCTTGACTGTACTAATCTCTAACCTGCTAGAAGTCGCTTAAGTGACCATAATCAGAAGTAAAAGGATAACAATAGAAAACCTTACCAGTCACAACCTTCATTCAAGTAATCATTTATAATTGTTTTCTTATGAAATGTGTAAAAACCGCAGCTAAACCGATAAGCAAGTATAGTATCTCAGTCTTAACGAGTTTTAAAAGTGCTGTATTTTATTATTATTACCAAAAGTTGTAAGTTTTGAATAGGTAAAAACACATCAACTATTTTTTAATTTACATCACTTATTGTGCCTAGATATATACCTATGTCCAATCAAGATCACCACACCAACAGCAAACTAGATTTTTCTAGGAAAACACATTGGCAGTGCCCGAGACTCTGAGTTTGCCATTGCTCGTTAATAAGGTCAAGCCGATTGTGTGAAAATGAAAGGTATAGGTATGTTTCTCTTTCCGGCCCGTATTTTTATATAGACGATGTTCGAACTGTTTAGGTACTAGCATTGTTGGTGCTTGTTGTAAATCACAAAAATAAAAGAGCTTAGCAATCATATTCAAGTTATAAAACTTGAATTACGTCGATTGGAGCAAGGTTGCACCTAAAAAGTAATGTGTGGAAGGTCACGTGACCTTACAAAAGCGCACGAGCAAGTCCGCGACAGTACAGAGGCGCGCGCGCAGCAGCCGTCCTTAATCCCAATACCAAAGTGGCGCGGACGAGGCAAACAGCCTCTTACTGTACTACCCATGTAGCCGTTCCTTGCCTCTGAAGTAACGTCGCAAGAAATTTCTTATCTACTGTACATGATAGTTTGTCAGAATCAGAACGATCCATTTCTTTACACATAAGATTTAAGATAGGCCATTGGTCAGGTGTTATAGTGACCGATAGTTATCTCCGTCTGTATTTTTTGTAGTTAAAATAATATTGATTGTACGATTTATATAACCAAAGTAAAACAGACACCAGAACACATCGGGCTTGGGTCGTGCACAAATCATACTCGGTTTATCGGCTACCTGTGATGCCCTAGGGGCATTGTTGGTACTTGTTGGTTTTAGCAGGAAACTAAAGGCCTAACCTGGAGCGCTCGCGCTCTCTCTTCCCGGGCCGGGAGTCTGCAGCGCGCGACCACGAGTAGTGGTAGCACGGCGAGGCGGCCCCGTGTGGCGGCGTCACCCTGTAGCGGCCGCGCTCACTACGCAAAAACCTTCCACTTGGCATCATGGCTTGATCCGTCTCTAACCACTTCGCAAATTTCTGAACGCACTACTTATCGGTAACTAATGTAACGTTCCATGCTGATTGAATATTTGTGACTGAGTATGGAATTTAAAGTAAGCAATCGAAGTGCCTGCGAAGCAAGCAATGACGCGCGAGTGAATCTCTTTGGAGCAATTCAAACAACAATATTGTTTCTAGAGTGTAAACAATGTATCTAAGGGGTGATTTCTTTTTGAACATTAATTGTTTTTCCTTTCATATTTTGTTATGACGGTTGAATAAGATCTGGTCCGATGATGTTCTTAAAATAAATAAGAATAATTAAAAATAGCATATATTTACAATACAAAATAAACACTTTCGCTGACCGTGAAAGAGTTAAGCGTCGTTAACGCATACAAAAACCCCACCTGGGGATCCCCGGACGTGCTGTCACCTAAAACGTTAATCAATACCTAATCTGACTTCATGGTAAGTTTTACCTATTTGAGCAACGCCATATAAATATGACATAAGAGTAAAAAAAAAAATAAAGTCAAAGACACTTTTGATGCGCTTCATCCTCACGTAAAAATATAAGAAGTAACATCATTACTTCACTACCTGCTCTGATTTGCTGTTTATGAGCATTGAGGGTCCCGTACAAATGCGGGTATATTCGGATAATTTGAGTAGTTTTCGAGTTATTAGTTAATATATATTTAAGCAATTTTTGATTTCTCTAGTAACGATAGCTTTAATTTCGATAAACCCATAATTTACAGATAAACCGTGTTCGTACGGGACATCGATGGATTTTTTCATGGAATGCAACATTAGAGTAGGTGCCTTATATTCTATTTAAACTCTATGTAAAATACAGTAGGTACTTTGAGACTATAAATATGTATATATTGTTAACGATGTTACTTGAATACAATAATTTGCTTGTAGGTTGCTAATTTTATACCATATTATCCCATAATTTTATACTTTCCAACTAAATGAAATCGTATATGGCTTAAGCGTGCAATTTTTTGTAATACACATAGGTCCATACGCATAGGTAATAGGAGATGCCTATGTCCTGCAGTGGACGAAAATAGGATGATGATATTGATGAACTACTTAAATTCTCTGAAGTTATGTTATGATGGTACTTTTATTTTCCAAAATATGTAGGTTCATAAAGTCTTTTTACATTACACAGCGATAGAAAAATATACGTTTTTTGAGTGACTTACATGACTTCCATTTATTACTCGTATTGATATTATCTAACCTGTGAACAGGGTAGGTATAAATATGATATAGTAAATGTTGTGCGTATGGGTGTAATTCCGCCACATTGGTATTCTGAACGACGACGTTCAAGGCCATACGTTCCATATTGGCATCAACCTCGAATTTACAGTCATACAAATTGCTTTTTAAGTGACTACGAAACGATCAGAGATTCTCCACGGATCGCCTTGCAATCAATGATTCCCAATTCACGAAACATTTGATGAGGTGAATAATACAGCTTGAGATTACAATGATTTTATACTTGTTTGTTTGTGTCAGTGCTATCGGTAAACGTTGTGAATAATAGCGCTTTTCGATATTAGGTAATTCCGATCAGGTCTCGCGAGCGTGGTGAGGCAACACGGGGATCTGCATACAATCGTGTCACCGATGCGGCGCCGAACGCCCATACTCCATCCGTAGGTCTCCGCTGTGTCGGTACTGCGCAATGCAATTTCTAATCATCTACCCGGGTAATTCTGATACTGGGTGTGTATTAGGATTATCTGGGTAGCACATACCCTAATGAGGTCAAGTATTTAGAGTTTAGTACTTATATCCATTGTTCATATCTATCTATAACTAAGTATCTAGTAATATTACTAGTATAGACATATTGTACTCTTTATTGCATACGAGTTCTAGTACATGTACAGTGTAGTTGATAAATCTTCGTAATAATAGGAAGGTAAGTATCAAAACTTAAGAACCTTTTCTTGGTGCGTTACTGCTCGAGCTGCAAGAGAGTCACAGCTTCAAACCAAAGCTATCCGTTGTCGATTGTAACTGCACCCTTGGCACAGGTTACGAGAGAGTATCTCGTAGGCGAGTACTACCCATCAGTCGCTGTTTAACCCTCCGCATACGAGGTGAAAAATGTCTATATGACATTTCCATACATTTGGGGTCTGAAATACCCCACCTCGTATGCCGAAGGTTAATTATCACAGATAAACAGTGATCTCGCTTGCTATATTTCGGGATACAGCCGCTTTACTTGGGTGCAAGGCAAATCCGGACTTCAGCTTCAGCAAATATTACTGTCAAATAGCAAAGTAGCTGTCTGTCCATCATTGTATTACCAATACCATATAGGTAATACGAAAAATCTTACTATCATTGATTGATTAACTCTTTGTATCACGGGTATCTGTATCCAAGCGTTAAAATATGAACGCTAATTAATTCATATTAATATTCGTTTTTAATTATACAATAGTTGTCCTTATAGAAGACGGAAAGGGTTAACTACGTAATAATGAATACCTCGCTAACATTTGGCCTACCGTGACAGCCCACAGATCCGCGTTGCCAAGGCAGAACTGGCTCATACAGATGTATACATTTATTCACCATAAGTAAGGTGAACATTTGTAGATATATTTATAAGCCATACCGTGGTCCCCGAGTGCCAAGCGTGGGATCAGATGCGATTGTTTGCGCGCCAAGCAACGCGTAACGCGGCTTCCACTGCGACCCCGGTGAGGTTCAATCGTAACTATTTGGCCCAGCCTCCGTAAGTTTAATGCATTCATTTTGCAAATTGATATGTCTATGACCCTGACAAATAGACATTATGCTTATTGTCTACATGCGACCAATCAAATTGAATCATTCTTAAAATCACTTGCTCTTGTACATGCTTCCCGTATGTAATTATACTAATTATTTCTGTTGTCGGACAGCTTATTAAGAGAGCTTATTTGTACTAGCGAGTTTCGTCTAATTTTTACTTGAATATAAACCTGACATACCTGTTTCTGGTTTTTCCCAAAAATAAATTTCCTTTTATTTTAAGATCTCAGTCGAGTAAATGGTACGAGAACGAATCTGGGTATCAAATCTAAGTAGTAAAAGCCACTTAGTTAATCGATCTCTAATATACCTACAGTCACGTCTGCAATTCAGTGCCTTGGCCGTTTTAGATAGTGTAACTGTAAAGCTAATGGCCAGTGACCAACGGAAACATAAGACGCACTTAATGAGAACAGTTGTCGGAGGTAAATGAACTCTGACCGCGTGAGAGCAATATCAATTCTTTCGGTTTACGACTAATCATGTTCCAACATTTTAGAAAATCGCAAAAGGATTCCGAGTAAGTATTCCACGGCAGCAATGGACCTTCACGCATTTAATCAATAAGCTGCGTGAAATGATTGCAACAAACTTAAGATATCTCTTGAGCCCGGTCCGCCAGTCTAAGGACTTATGACACACGGTTTTATTTAGGATTCACGGAATGAGGGTGTTCTGAAATGACGTTCACCAGGGCGGCAGCACTGAGGCGTCAGGTCCAGAAACTTGTCTAAATTCTCAGAGCGCCTATAGTTTCGTGTTCAAATGTTTTGTATGAGTTAATAAAAAATATTAAAAAAAAATACCTTCTAGTTCGTTTTTCTTTGGGGTTAGATAATTGTGTTTCTTAGCGGGACCTTACGGCTAAGTGGCGCCAAGTAGTGGCATACGTTTTCGAGAAAACCCTCATTATATCGGGCAACTCTACAATGTTAGTGGCTATTACTATTATATAAATAGAAAAGGAAAACAAGACACTTTAACTCTACTTATGGCTTATTATGATACCTGTAAAATAGAAGATATCCAACTAACCCTTAAAACTATTAAAATCAGTCGAGATATTAATACGAAACAATGTCGAGCAATGCAAGGCCAACTGTCGTGGCATGCCTGCGCCCGCGCCTGCGGCGGCTGTTGAAATATTTCACATAATCGAACTCGTGATCAATGCAATGACAATTCAATAAAACGTTAGCATTGTTGTAGTCTCAAAGTAAACGCAAGTCGTTCTTTTAGTAAATGTTCATAATAGTTGTGTGCCTAAATATTACACAGCTCTGATAGCTATCTAGGAAAACTACATATCATCACAGCATGCCTGATGCATAAGAATAAGTATCTAGATATGCTATGCAAATAGTTTTGACGACTGCACACTGGCTATTGAAATATGCCCGTTTATGTTAAAATATACCCGTTCTAGTGCTACACAGTAGCCAGTCGGCTGCTTATTACGGTGCTCTACCACTTGTATACATAAAATACAGTGCACACGTCGTACAACTTAACCTGTGCAACGTGCAACCCAACGTAGGCTCTACGAGTATGCTTCCTGGGGAGCTACCACGATGCGATTCAGTTTAGGACCTAATCAGAATCGCGATGTGTTTGTTTCAAAGAATAGCTGTCAAAAACTGACATGCCGAACCTAAATTGAATCACATTTAAGAGTTTACGGTACTCGTAGCCCCCTGAAGGGTCAGAGCGATCGGGAAATTGGTGTCAGGCCTATCTCTTATAGCCAGCATGCGCGGAATGCACACGAAATAAATGACAGAAACCGTAACGTTTACTCCCGCGGTCAGGCAGGCAGGGCTCTAACCGGGCGCGGTGCAATCACAAGGGTTAGCCACCTGGCCACACACTGTCAAACCACTGGAATTGGGGACCAGTCACGCCTTGAGTGCACGACGCCTGTCACAACGGTGAGGTCACGATTACATTATTATCTGTAGCACCTCGATATTATGATATCGAACATAAATATCTAATAACCATTTCGATTTTAAGGTTTCGTTATCAACTAGGAAATCCTATATAGTTTCACAAAGTCTGTCTCTTCGTCTGTCCCCAAATAGTCTCACTGACAGTTAGCACTATAAAACTGAAATTTGGCACCTAACTATAGGTATGTATGTCAATCGCGCCGACAAACTGGTAAAATATGTATACTTTCAGAAATGTTAATTACAACTACAATACTCTTGACATTCAGCTGAAGTACAAAGTATTCTTGGGGCTTTCAACATATTATGTATAGGTAATAGTTCAACGAGAGTTGGAGTCATACACACATCAAACATGTTATGGTTTAACACAAGGGGAATTTGAAATTAGTGTTCTCTTTGCGTACTGATAGCAAATTTAATTGCAACCATAAGATCGACCAAAATGTTTGTTTAAGAGACTTATGTCAATTTTTTGACGTATGTCACATGTGAATGTACCTATATCCAATAAATTCACTACATTTTTACAATTAGTACCTATTTTATTTAGATGTGTGTAATCATTCACCTCATCTCTGGTAGGTACCTATTCCTAGGTACGTGTAGTACGTTAGGTACTTGAATTTGACTACTTCAATACTGACAACTTGTTAAAAAATCCGTAAATACCTATTGTCCGGTTTTAGCTTTTAACTGTTGACCGGTGCACGCGCACGCGGCAGCGCACGCGACGCCTTCACCGTTACTTCCGCTGCAGCCGGATATTAATACTAATATTATCCAATCTCTTGCAGGTCGTTATTGATATTAATGGAGATACTGTTTTTTGTGGCTTTGTTTCTTTTTGACCGGCTTAATAAAAGACGAATCAGTTTAAGGTAATGGTACCTATTACTTCACGCCCTGACTCTAGTTGAATATACAGCGTGGTTATTTGATAGGGGCGAATAATTAATCCAGCTATAATATCTGACCCTACGAATCGTATAAGATAATCATTTCGTAAAAAAATGTTGTTAATTAGGTGTAATGATTTTTCGAAAGTGCAACCCAGCAGCAAGGATGCCGTCCCACTGTCTTGACACTCGTATGACGTTTAGATACTTATGTTTACGTTAATTAATGTGGCTACTAGTGAATGCAATAAATTGCGTGCTCAATTATTTTGTATGAAAAAAATAATACATTAATTTCCTAAATTTATGTAAAATGTTCGCCCGTATCAAACACACACGCTGTATAAGTAAAGGAAAAGTGACGTTCGGGAATGTATGTATGCGAGACTTGTTTTCTTGTAAAACTCCCTTCTTTGTCGCTTGTCATAAGGACGCTTAGATTAGATAAACAGTAAGGTGGCCAAAATAGGGCATTTCTGTTGCCTGTGAAGTTTGGGACTCAGAATAAGTCCCTAAGACGTTTTTGAAGTTTCAGAGAGTTTGATTTTTTTAATACTTACTAATAGTTGCTAGGTACTGTAACTAGGTACTTAGAATTACTACTACTGAAACTTGAACTTTTATCCAAACAAATCCCCTAAAGGGCTGATTCTAAATAAATAAAAATATCTTGGGACATCTGCTATTCTGCTTCTCAAAACCCACTGGCAGCCAGAATGCACTAATTTTTTGGACACCCTGTATAATTCGTAAAGAAGTACAAGCCAATTCAGTCCTCATGGTGAGTGACAAAACTCATCAGAATGCTATGCACCGCCGCATTTCAAATCAAATCGAAGAGCCAATTGGCTAAGCGATTTGCAAATTGATCTGAAGCGATTCCTTTGCTATAGACCGTAGATGATTCCGTGCAAATTATTCGCAGTGAACCATACTTCGTCCAGGTCACTAAAGCTGAACGCGACCTAAGCAATTGTTTTACAATAAAAAAATGAATGTTTAATAAGTTAGGATTGTACCTATTATTACGAAACCTTGTCTTAACTGTATTAGCAGCAGGCGAATAAACCACTTTTATTCTTGAAATCTGTTTAGTCTTCTATTATTTCTTAAAATGATTGTGTCAATTCTTGATACCTAAATATACTTATTAATGTTTGTAATACATGATTTTGTGAAGTATAATATTCTTTTAGAAAACGTTTGTAAATGCATATCTTATACTTATATTGCGTATTTTTTTTGATAAGTTAGTTACCTACTGGCAAGACGTATTGCAGCAACTATATATTTAGTAATCATTGAGGATTTTGGGGGTAAATTTTGTAACGCTATTGAAAGTTGTTTAATGCTTGTCATAAATTGAGGCAATAAAATGAACAAACATTTGCAACGTTACGCCATCCACGAATACCTACTACTTCGAGCAGCCTCGCATGGCAAGTTGACATAAATATACCATTTTAATCCTTCTTATTATATATGTATATGTATAATAAGAAGATTATATATCTATATAAACATACATATTACATATATTTATCTATATATACGTATATGTATATTGTAATAACAAATATTCAAAACATGCTGACAATAATAAATTGTATTTAAATAATAAGTAAGGGCTTTCATCATTGTGTGAAAAGGTAAGAAGTTTTAGTGTTAGTTAAGTAATGTTTGGCAATGCAGGCAGACACCTTTTTTTAGCCAGGCGCGATTATCTCTGAAAGTAAAAGCCAATAATCATTTGTAAGGGTTCTGTAGTAAACAAAGAACTTATTTTATTTTATTTAACCTCCTGCCGCCCAGACAATAAAAACGGCCAGTTAATTTTGAATTAATAGTGCAGGAAATAGAATAGGATTTCATTTGTTTGAGGAGTCCTTTTAATAGGTTTCTGGGCGGCAGGAGGTTAAGAAGGTACAACAATGAACATGATACAAGCAGAGTACTTACAAGAAAAAAAAGAATATGGAAAAAATACTGCTTACATCACAATACCTAACAATTGTACACAACATTTTTATTGTATATATCCGAAATAATCAAGCTTTAAAGATAATAAAAAGAATACATTTATACTTATTGTTGAAGAACCTTAGTTCTAACAATACGGCTGATAAAATGTTGACAAAGACATGCTTAATATGTCTGGCTCGTCGTCCTAAGTCAGTGTATAGACTACATATTCTGACGACAGGAGTGTTACGAGTGACATTATTACCTATTAGGGACTACCGGCAAAGCATTGCTTTTGGCTTCTCGACGCCCTGCCACTAGCTCTGAAGTATATACAGTATGTATCACCTCGTAGAGCCAAGAAAGAAACCTATCAATGTTTAGATCATACTAAACAACTTTTACTATAGGGGCTAAACCCGAATTCACGAAAAAACTTTTGACAGGTTTCATACATTTTGATTGCGTGATCATGAACACGTTGTACGGGAGAGTAATTTTTTTCACAAATTCGAGTTTTGTCCCATAGTAAAAGTTGTTTAGTATGATCTAAATATTAATGGGTTTCTTTCTTGGCTCTATGAGGTGATACATACTGTATATATCGTATCTGAAGTTATAGTTTCGCCATGTCCGTTTGTCTGTCTGTCCGTCTGCCAATGCGCAGCCTAGCTCAGTGGCCGTTAGTGCTAGAAAAATGCAATTTGTATTAATCACGCCGTAAAGGTAGTAATAAAATATAGATAAAACATTTTTTTCGGTTTTTCGTGTGCATACACAATTCACGAATGGATTAATTCATAAAGTATAGCGGGAACGCAGTTTTGCAAACGCTACAATAGATTCCAATCTTTGGCCCCATTATACATTTCCTACCTATAGGTACTTAGGTCGTGTTTTCGTGTTAAAACTATAACAATTAATATAAGGAAAAACTATTCGATTCGCTAATAAATTAAGTAGGGTAAATTGTTAGTAAATGGCCAACTTATGTGAAAATGAACTCTATGTACTTATAATTAGAATTCATTTTGGAAGAGGGAGAGTATCGTTTTTAAATGAATTGTAACTACAGGCATACAGAGTTAATTTTTATATAAGGTGTCCATTTACTGGAGAGTGGCAATGTTACTAGAAATTTACCCTATTTTGATTAAATTGTGGTAATGCAGTATTAAATAATGCCTTATTAGCAAAATAATAGGTGGGTACCCGTTTCCCTTTATTTCCCTTAGATTTTGTGTATACATATACAAGGTATTAGAAAAACCTTCGGTTTATACCTGTGTCGCTCGGCTCATATAGGTATGCAAAAAGAGCGAGCGATGCAGGTATAGAACCGAAGGTTTTTCTAACAGCTCACGGACTGACAAATTAAAAATGAATTTAATATTTGTACGTCTATGTATATAGGTATGTAGTCTCGCGCAATCAATTTTGGACGCGAGAATTATAGCTTTCACAGAGAGGTAACGTATAGTCGTATTTTCGACAGTTGTACTGGGTTACAGTCAGAGTAACAGGGGCTGAAGACGGTGCAAGTAGAAAGTTACCTGAACTGCTAACAGCATTACATCACGGCGGTAGAGAGTCGGGCGGTCACATGAAGATGTTAAATTACATAACCCATGAGGCTGATTGATAGGCAGGTGTAAGCCAATTGATGAATATTGGTGCATTGATAATTTGTCCCAGGAAACTGTTTTTTTTAAAGACATTATACTACACGAAGTCGTTATATTCATTTATGACATGTTGAGGATTCAATGACAGATCTGATATACATTTATACGCCTAGATATCAATTATTTGTAAAACACGACAGTTGATTGAGCTAATTGTAAGTACAACGTGGGACGTGTTAAACGAATCATAGTACTCATAGTTTGCTAAAAGTAGTAAAAGTGATTTTTAACGAATTCGTAAGGCGCTGTATTTAATCGTTTTCATTAATCAATTGCTCGAAATTATCACGGTGGTAGATCAGCAATTTGCTATTATTAAAAAATTGATATTTAAAAAAAAGCTTTAGTTATACCTAATATATGTTACACTTAATGTATTAAGATCATAGCTTCAGTGTGGTATTATATGTATACAAAACGTTCTATGACATCAGTACTGCCTTAGAGTGTAAATGTAAGTGTGAATAATATCATTTAAACAAACAGTAAACTTATCACGGCAGCACTGATGGTGATGTTAAACTGATTTAGGTAGTTAACAGCCATCTTGGCAGATGCATGCGATAAATCGTAACACAACTTGTTGTCTCAACAATATTGGCGGGAAGCCGCGAGTAGCTGGCTGATTAAAAAAAACTAATGTTAGAGATTTTCTTTTGTTAATTTGATAAAGACGATTTGATATAAAAATTAATGTTTTAAAATGGAAATAATACAGATATGTTAACAATATTGTACTAGATTTAAGTATTTCAGATAATAAATGTAAGTATTGTATAAATACACGAGTTTGAATGGAATTAGCGACAACATTTCAGAAGACGGGATACGGTTTAGTTAATACTAAGCTGTACCAACACCCACAAAGAAGAAAGGTAATCCTGTACGAGGACGATATTTTTAACCTTATTTGATTTGGTAAGTGATTGATTATTCACTGAAACGCAAAAAGATCATACTTGTGTCATTTCATGCTTGATTTTTTTTTACAAATAAAGAGTGTTTAATTAAGGAGATCTTGATATTTTTTAGGAATTAGTTACTGTCGGGAAGACAGGTTTGCAAATATTAAACACATTTTGGCAAGCGTCGTACGTCATTAGAATATCGATAGTTTCACGATGACGTGAAAGGCAATATAGCTAACGGCGATAATGATGACTAGTGACAAGAAAAATTCTAGACCATATGTATTTTATTTACATTTATACTATTGTCAGTCATATATTATATAGGTATCCACTTTAAATGGGTAGATAAAGTATCTGTACAGTCGTCGGATGCTTGTGTTCTTACAGAGCATGAAATTGATTGCGGGCAAATTACCGATTGGAGTAGAAGAGTTTTATTGTGAATTTCAAATAAGCACTTATATGAATATTATGCTCATTGTAGTATTATACTACTATAGTTGAAGCTATATACATGGCTTTAAGACTGATATACTTATAGCTTGAACAAAATGAACTTTAATTAACTGCAATCTGTTAGATAGTTACTGAATTGTGCATGAAAATTTTAGTTCAAATAATTGAATGCCTTATTAATGCATTAATTTTGATTCTTAGTCGTATGTAAAATGAGAACATGAAGAGAAGTGAAAACCTAAAAAACAAAACCATTTTTGATAAATCAGTAGGTACGTAGCTAACTGAGACTAAATTGGATTATGACTATGATGCTGCATCCTGTTGGAGAACCGCAGGACATATTCACGAAAGTCAGGGGTAGCGATGTGCCTTACATTCTACCCTTGAGAAGGATTCCCGATATACCTTTTGAGGGTGAGGCAATATCCAGGTGGAGGAACGCCAGAGTTATACTTAATTTAACTAATGTCTATTGTGTTATCAGATTTACATGATGGTCATACATGAGTATCTGTGTTCAAAAATCAATATATTTTTGTTAAAGTAGCAGTTTCAAAATAATAAATAATTGCGGAAATTCATCTTGACAAAGTCCATTTTTCCAGTATAATATTGAAATTTAAAAGTAAAAGGTTTTGGACGCCAACAGCTGATATATCGATAATGCAGCCAAAGACCATTATATGTATGAGTCACGGTCCACAGAGCAATATAGGCCTACACGCACGTGCGGAAAGTTCAAATTCTGTTTGAACATGTTCGTGTCTTGGCGTCTGCGTGCCGGCTTTTAATTTTGACGTGGCGTCGAAAAGGTTAATAGCAGAAATAATAGATACAATGTTGTATTAGTATTTGGATGCAAGTATGGATTTGATAGCATCTATTTGAACTATGATTTTATGTTGATATTTTTTGCAGTACTTACTTACTACCCATTTGGAAAGTAGCAGGTAGATACTGTGCTCTCGCGGTTCGATCGGCAGTGAGAATATAATGTGCACATACAGCATGAAGCGCGCTGTGCGAAATACTAGACAGAATCAGAATACAATTGTGCCTAAGACTAGACAACAGTTGTACATGAGACCAGATAGCGCGCAGATGCGCGTGAGATCAGAAAGTGCACAGTTTTGCGTAAGATTAGACAGTATATAAATCATAATTGGCAATAGATATAATTTATCTTAGGCAAAGTATTCAGTGGTTCTATAGAAAAGTTTTTCAGAGAGCCAATTTAACAATTTATGCCTTAACTTTTTGATGAGTAGTTCTTTAAAATGTTCTGGAATATGATTATATATTTTAACACAGCGCGCCTGTGAAGACAGCGCGCCTGTGAAGACAGGGCGCGTGTGAAGTCAGCGCGTCTGTGGTATCAGCGCGCCTGTGAAGACAGCGCGCGTGTAAAGACAGCGCGCTTATGAAGTCAGCGCGCGCGTGAAGTCAGCGCGCCTGTGAAGACAGCGCGCGTGTGAAAACAGCGCGCGTGTGAAGACAGCGCGCGTGTGAAGTCAGCGCGCCTGTGGTGTCAGCGCGCCTGTGAAGACAGCGCGCCTGTGAAGACAGCGCGCCTGTGAAGACAGCGCGCCTGTGAAGACAGCGCGCGTGTGAATACAGCGCTTCTGAGAAGACAGCGCGCCTGTGAAGACAGCGCGCCTGTGAAGACAGCGCGCCTGTGAAGACAGCGCGCCTGTGAAGACAGCGCGCCTGTGAAGACAGCGCGCCTGTGAAGACAGCGCGCCTGTGAAGACAGCGCGCCTGTGAAGACAGCGCGCCTGTGAAGACAGCGCGCCTGTGAAGACAGCGCGCCTGTGAAGACAGCGCGCCTGTGAAGACAGCGCGCGTGTAAAGACAGTGCGCTTATGAAGTCAGCGCGCGCGTGAAGTCAGCGCGCCTGTGAAGACAGCGCGCGTGTGAAAACAGCGCGCGTGTGAAGACAGCGCGCGTGTGAAGTCAGCGTGCCTGTGGTGTCAGCGCGCCTGTGAAGACAGCGCGCCTGTGAAGACAGCGCGCGTGTAAAGACAGCGCGCTTATGAAGTCAGCGCGCGCGTGAAGTCAGCGCACCTGTGAAGACAGCGCGCGTGTGAAAACAGCGCGCGTGTGAAGACAGCGCGCGTGTGAAGTCAGCGCGCCTGTGGTGTCAGCGCGCCTGTGAAGACAGCGCGCCTGTGAAGACAGCGCGCCTGTGAAGACAGCGCGCGTGTGAAGACAGCGCGCCTGTGAAGACAGCGCGCCTGTGAAGACAGCGCGCCTGTGAAGACAGCGCGCCTGTGAAGACAGCGCGCCTGTGAAGACAGGGCGCGTGTAAAGTCAGCGCGTCTGTGGTATCAGCGCGCCTGTGAAGACAGCGCGCGTGTAAAGACAGCGCGCTTATGAAGTCAGCGCGCGTGTGAAGTCAGCGCGCCCAAGGGTACAGCGCGCCTGTGAAAACAGCGCGCTTGTGAAGATAGTGCGCCTGTAGAGACAGCGCGTTTACCAAGACAGCGTGCTGTTGCCCGCCTGCTTGTCACGCTGAACGTCCGTCCGGTCAGTGCTGATGCACTCAAAGGGTATGTTTTAGCTATTCTCTGTCTAACAATCGGTGGCAGTAGAAAAGAAGGGGGCTTTGAAATATTGCGGTTAGCAACAGTATATTAGAATAATTTCAAATTCGAGCTTAATCTATCGCCCTTCTGTGGAATATTAAAGAAAAAAAATGTTGTTTACATGGACAGTCATTATGAAATTTGAAATACGTATTTAAAGTAGATACTTAAAATGTGATAATTTTGTCATAATAACGAAATATTACTGGAATTTATGTTTCCTTTATTTTCTATTTCGTTTGGTGGAATATCTTTGAATGTCGTGGATTAAAACGATGAAAATTAAATGTCTCATTTATTTTAATCCTAGGATGAAATTAAAACTACTTTTGAACAATAACAGTGCTCCAGACGGTATGTTAGTCTGCCAACCAATATATATATAAATATAAAGTAAAAATGTCATTAAGTGCGATGTTAATGAAATCGTAAAAATTATGAAACTTTGAAAGGGCTGAGGTTCAGATTGCGTCTAGTAGCGACGAACAGCCAGAATCTGAGTAGTAAATTGTTAGACAAAATATGTGTTAGTTAGGGTAGTTATGATGTTACATTGTTAACATAATGGTAATTATAATATTATCGAGGCTATTTAAAGAATGTAACCATGGTTAGCTTAGAAAGGGCTGATGTTGAGACTTCGTCTAGTAGTGACGAACAGCCAGAATCTGAGTAGTAAATTATTATTGTTAGTCATGTGTTAGTTAATTGTTTGGGTAAGGGTATTGTTGTTTGTAAGTGGTCATTTTATTTCGGCATATATTTAATATGAGCTTACTGCAATGACAGTGAAACGATGTTCTGTTTAATTGAAGGGACATAATCAGTCCATTACAATTCACTACTGGACATAGGCCTTTTCTATGACTTATGCGTATGGACGCATTAGGAGATTACTGTCCATAATCGCCACGCAGGACAAGCGGGTTAGCGATTGCAGTAATATGTTCATTATGATGACGGCGTCAGTTTATAATAAATTCAGTTCTTTAGTCGAATCTTAGGACACCCATGGGAAGAGTTGGGGTGGTGACAAATGTATTCCTACTGCCGTCACCACATGGCCTGAAGTTGGAGACAGTTTGTTACTTTTAATTCTGTTTATAATTTGAAGTTGATCTTGTGTTATGAGTAAATGAATACACGGTAAATAAAATTATTGCAGCCAAATAGGGGCAGAACGAGACAGGTGTGGCTAGATTAAGGGACAGAGTTTTCCCAAGTCGTTGTAAATATTGTAAAGGCAGATGTAGCCTGATTATGGAATAGACTATTCCCAAGTTATTGTTGTAAATATGGAGAAGGCAAATGTGTAGTCTGATTCTGGAACAGAGTTTTCCCAAGTTATTGGGATAAATATTGTAAAGGCAGATGTAGCCTGATTATGGAACAGTATTCCCAAGTTATTGGGATAAGTATTGTAAAGGCAGATGTAGCCTGATGGAACAGACTATTCCCAAGTTATTGTTGTAAATATTGAGAATGTAGATGTGTAGCCTGATTCTGGAACAGAGTTTCCCAAGTTATTGGGATAAATATTGTAAAGGCAGATGTAGTCTAATGGAACAGACTGTTCCCAAATTATTGTTGTAAATATTGAGAAGGCAGATGTGTAGCCTGATTTTGGAACAGAGTTTTCCCAGGTTATTGGGATAAATATTGTAAAGGCAGATGTAGCCTAATGGAACAGACTGTTCCCAAGTTATTGTTATAAATATTGAGAAAGCAGATGTGTAGCCTGATTCTGGAACAGAGTTTTCCCAGGTTATTGGGATAAATATTGTAAAGGCAGATGTAGCCTAATGGAACAGACTGTTCCCAAGTTATTGTTATAAATATTGAGAAAGCAGATGTGTAGCCTGATTCTGGAACAGAGTTTTCCAAAATTGTTGATATAAATATTATGAAAGCAGATATGTAGCCTGTTTGTGGAACAGAGTTTTCCCAAGTTGTTGGTATAAATATTGTGAAGGCAGATATGTAGTCTGATTATGAAACAGAGTTTTCCCAAGTTGTTGGTATAAATAATCTGAAGGCAGATATGTAGTCTGACTGTGGAACAGTTTTCCTAAGTTGTTAGTATAAATATTCTGAAGGCAGATATGTAGCCTGATTGTGAAACAGTTTTCCCAAGATGTTAGTATAAATATTCTGAAGGCAGATATGTAGCCTGATTGTGAAACAGTTTTCCCAGGCTGTTAAGTAGTATAAATATTCTGAAGGCAGATATGTAGTCTGATTGTGGAACAGTTTTCCCAAATTGTTGGTATAAATATTCTGAAGGCAGATATGTAAGTCTGATTGTGGAACAGTTTTCCCAAGTTGTTAGTATAAATATTCTGAAGGCAGATATGTAGTCTGATTGTGGAACAGTTTTCCCAAGTTGTTGGTATAAATATTCTGAAGGCAGATATGTAGTCTGATTGTGGAACAGTTTTCCTAAGTTGTTAGTATATATATTCTGAAGGCAGATATGTAATCTGATTGTGGAACAGATTTCCCAAGTTGTTGGAATAAATATTGTGAAGGCAGGTGTAGCCTAATTAAGGAACAAAGTTTTCTCACGCAGTTAGGAATATTGCTTAGGCTGATGTAGTTTGATTACAGTGCAGAGTTGTCCCAAGTTGTTGGCACGAATATTGTGATAGCAGATGCAAGTACTAGCATTTAAGCGGAAAACGTATCAGTTATAGACAGATAACGCAGAATAAGTAGCGTACTAATGATAATGATTTTCTCACGTAGTTAGAAATATTGCTCAGGCTGATATAGTTTGATTACAGTGCAGAGTTGTCCCAAGTTGTTGGCACGAATATTGTGATAGCAGATGCAAGTACTAGCATTTAAGCGAAAAACGTACGAGTTATAGACAGATAACGCAGAATAAGTAGTGTACTGATGATAATGATTTTTGTTAAATTATTATATAAAATAATGAAATGGCTATTAAAGCGTATAATTTCCTTTCAGATTAGATGATTCGTTCTGCCAGTATTTGTAAAGTTCCTGTTGCCAGGGGAGCCTGAGCGGTGAGAGCGCCGACACGCGCAGTGACGTCGCTCAGCACGGCTCGAGGTGGGCGTAAGTACGAGGCTAGTACGGTACGCCATAGCAAGTTGTCAAGTGGACTACATACGTGAATATTGGTATTGTATGATGTATTCATTGATAATTTACGTTCTGTACTTTGACCTTGGTAAAGTAAAATTTATGCGATAAACCAATGTAGTATAACCAAGATTTTTATTATGATAATTAATAAGTTTGTTGATCTACACAAAAGTTACTTATCTGAAAATGAATAAATGTTGAAAAACTTAAGTGAGTTGGCATAGTTACGAATACTTTTGATTAAATAAATAAAATGGTTGCAATGAACACCACTGTGATGCACGACCTGATCACGTATAGAAAATTCGGTTGTCCGATCTATTGGCGAAGATAGGTTTGTATGGGACTCTAAGATACACCGTACTCGTGCAAACAATTTTTTTTTCTAGGCTTGAGAGTCGTTCTACAGCTGAATGCGCGCTTTGGCCGAGCGCGAATGGTGCGATGCTGTCACGCCACCAGGGCCAGCCCGGCTCAGCAGTCTGCTTCGCCAGGCACGTGTCAGCTTCGGCAGCGTCTTGTATCCAGCGCCTGTATCACACCGATGGCAGCTTGTTCACTCCTACGCCATGTTTCTGAATACGCCAGGAGGTGTATTGTAGTCGGATGGCCGAATGTTACACTTAATGTATTAAGATCATAGCTTCAGTGTGGTATTATATGTATACAAAACGTTCTATGACATCAGTACTGCCTTAGAGTGTAAATGTAAGTGTGAATAATATCATTTAAACAAACAGTAAACTTATCACGGCAGCACTGATGGTGATGTTAAACTGATTTAGGTAGTTAACAGCCATCTTGGCAGATGCATGCGATAAATCGTAACACAACTTGTTGTCTCAACAATATTGGCGGGAAGCCGCGAGTAGCTGGCTGATTAAAAAAAACTAATGTTAGAGATTTTCTTTTGTTAATTTGATAAAGACGATTTGATATAAAAATTAATGTTTTAAAATGGAAATAATACAGATATGTTAACAATATTGTACTAGATTTAAGTATTTCAGATAATAAATGTAAGTATTGTATAAATACACGAGTTTGAATGGAATTAGCGACAACATATAATAATAGAAGTATGTATTGTAGTATAGATAATTTGCTCTCACATCAGTGTATTTTATGAAATAAATTGTTTGCCACCACTCAAAAGAATCATCGTCGAGCAATGTAATAAATGATTTCGATACAAGTTAAAAAAAAAAAAAAACTGTTAATACCCTAGCGTACCTACCTATAATATTCGAAGAGTAATGGGGGTAGAAGAACTTATTTATTGGAAATGGTAATTGACTAATCTTTCTAACAACAAACAAAAAGTCTTGGAAAGGGTAACTTACTAAAACTACCCACGTTGCTCATCAAATATTATAGGTACACTGGAGTGTTAACCGATATTTTCAATAACGTACACCTATTATATGTATACTGCTTTTTTAAAATAATAGCACTGATAAAAACAAATTGCCGATGTAGTTGTAATTTGTAAGTTTTTTACCTTTTTCTTTATTATTATTGTACGATGTTATCACTATTTTTGCAGGACTAATTATTTTGTTAATTTTGCAATAAAGTCGTAAGGTCAATGCTATTATTAAACAATCGCACACGCCAGGGGCCATTTACTCGTGAGTACTTCAGTGAATATATTGGGCTCTAAGTTATATATGTAAAATACAATTAAATTAAATACATGTTCATTTGATTAAATAAGTGTTTTATAGAATTGTCATAATTCACTCGAGGTCAAATAATACGGGGGTCAGGTGTAAATTTTAATAGAAAATAGTGTAAATGAGCTGATTTCAAAGGGATTAGGGGATTAGGTAGAATCATTTTTAACATTAGATTAAATTGTCATTTATGACTATTTTAATCATACATTCGAAAAAAAAAATTAATCAGTCGTTCCATTGATACGTGCAGGCAATATTTTAGAATTTAAAGACACTGCTGTATGTAAAAAAGAGCTTTTTGCTATTTTTATATCAACGGAGTAATCTAACGATAAAATTACATATGTTATGGATTCTATGAAATAAACAGGAAAAATTTTCCTTACAATTAGATTAGATTCTACTTATCCTGTAAATACATATGTTGAAAATCTATTCAGTTTGTTTACATTATTTTCTATGAAATTTTATACCCGACCCGTATTCATTGACCGAGAGTATATGTTAATTATTCAATAAATATAAGAAATAAATGCACTTAGTTAAGAGTGAGAATGTGGAGATGAGATGAGACAATCACGAGACAGAGCGCGGGCGCAGCGCGACCTACAGACATGTTTGCGATTTCACTGAGAAAATGTGTGCTTTGACATTCTCGTAACCGACAACTATTGATTAAGACATACTATATAAATGGCAACTGCACGATACTTCGAAGTCCTATATGTATAAATATTATGACTAGGATGACCATTACCTACTTGTTATTATGGATTTTTTTTCACAATTGTTCAAATCTAAGTTATGGTGTCATGCCGCCGGCTATACATATATGTTTTTTTTTATTTTAATGCCAAAATTATTTTCCTTTCCATTATGAAATATGGATTTGTAATATCACTCCAGCATGGTATGTATGATGTGGATAGTCAGAACACTTTCTTCTGATATCCACATTCTTTCTCTATGTTTATAAACATTTGCACAAACCTGAAATTGAAACAGTAAGTCTTTGGCAGTAATTTATAAAAACGTTTTAGAGCCTAAATTGGTTTCTAATCTGTAGAGTTAGGGCAGCTGGGTTGATAATCAATTAATAAGTCTCAATTCTCTGGGAATCGCGCTGGACTTGTGGAGACAGATTGGCTGAGAAAAGGTTGCGAAAGCAGTTATACCTTATTTGGGAGTGCAACCACCGCTTGCACTGTTGACGGCTTTCAGTGCACGCCTAACTTGGGGTTTCATTTCTGGGGAGTGGTTCAAGTTGACGTTATGGCAGAAAATCAGAGTAATTTGGATTTTGTACTTAGTTTTTACGACAATCCAGAAACTTACAATAAAATATGTTAAATATTACGAAATTAACTAGGTATTGTAATTTTGATAACAAGAATGAGAAATCCAGTTAGAGTACTAACTCGAGTTCCCAATACTAAGATGGAGTCGGGTAATGATCGTGCAGCGCTGGTGGCTCGGGGTCAATGCTTGTAAGAACAGTTTATCGAATTACTTAAAGCCGTGAAGGTACCCGTCGCTTATGATCGAAATTGTATGCCTCTACATTTTATTTTGCCTAGATTGTGCAAAGTGTAGGTGAATCATTTCTTGTGTGACATATAAAATAACTGCTTATTACACAGGTAGTTATTAGTTTAAGTAGTTGGTCGTCAGCGTATTATAAAATATGCAAGCAATAATTTTCAATCAACGTATGATGTGAAACCGTTGGAAATAGTACTTTAACACTATAAGTTCTTATTACTGATTTGATAAAGGTAGGTGTTCTGCAGTATTAATCTTCAGTATTGTTACATGTCAATTATCGAACCACCGATTATGTTTTAGCTGTAATTGTGGCCGACTATTCCGGATCAAAACAATCCAGCTGAAGATGGATATAGTCAGCGAGAGTTGGAATTATGTAAAACGCGGGAACTGGTCCGGGTGGGATCAAAACTGGGTCGGGCAGCTTTCCTTGCTGGCGAGGGTCCCCGACCCGGCGCGCCGCTCCGTCCAGCCTTCGTTACATGCCCTAAACCTCAAAATGGGACCTAACCTAACGCAGATTCAATAAATAAGAAAGCTGGACTAGTCAAATGATCTATTCTTTACTGATTGACTGCACATTTTGTACATGTTTGACAGATTAAAATTAGTTACACGTTCAACCTTCTAGGCAATAAGCAAAGTACTTAGTTACTTATGGCTTTATGAGTATTATGACCTTACTAATAAATGAATAAAATAAGATTTTTCACTTATTTTATTTCTGAAATGACCTATGTAAACAATCGATGCCTATTAGAACTCTGTTGCTCAGTTTGACAGTCTCAATTGAATATTATTAAACTCGGAATCAGAAAGGGATTCGAAAGTACCTACTGTTGACACAACAAATGATACAACATTTACCGAGAGTACTTATAGATGTAGTGAGTGATTAATTAATCTATTGTTTGCAAGTCTCTGCACTTAAGCTATGCTATGAATATAAATATGTATATATCCTAGATTGACTTATACACTGATGTTGTGTCAAGTCAACAGTACTTTCGAATCCCATTCTAATCGCGGTTTGATCTTCTTTCGAAATGTGTCATTTCGATCGTATCGTTTTTGGTACTCTATGCACCTAAGGGATAAGTATTACTTCATTACTTGCCTGGGTGCTTATAGGTAGGTATAATTGTAAGTCCATAGCTTACACGTTGGACAAAGTTGAATTTAACATAATTATAGGCTACAAACATTATTATATTTGCAGTATCTGTACGTACAGTCACTATCCAAGCGACTAAGGCACTCACAAATATCAGAGCACGCCACTATTGTCATGGCGTTAGAATTCAGATAATTTTGAGCAACGTGGCCGCTCTGACATAACTGAGGCGATTGTACGTACAGTATAAACATAACTATCGATGCAGGTAGTTACAATAAAATATATTTCAATATCTACTGCCTGTATGTAATTATTTAAACAATCATTTCGTCTTTTTACAAACTCATATTTTTTCTTTGTACTTTGTAAATACGATTGTGAAATATTGTGCTTTACACGTATGTAGGTATCTAAATGAATCGCGTAGGTGTAGGTATGTATGTCGGTGTGACGTTGATGAGAGGTAGCTAGATTCACATCCGCTGTCGGAAATAGTTGCCGGTACTCCTCATCATGGTGACAGGGTCACTTCTTTGTGAAGTACTTGCCCGGATAATGAATTTATCTTTTATTCCACAGTTACTAGTATCCTGTTACAAACCTTTATTTTACCTTGTTTCTAGCCTACTCGTTTGTTTTACAAGGCATCTTGCATTGGCAAAAAATGAATTATTTTAGTAAATAAATGAGAGTTGTCTAGAGAATGAACGGAGATCTTGTTTCAGAGTTGATTTGATTGTTATCTTCCGCCGCAGCCGCCGAGGCAGGCGGGCGAGGCCCCAGCCTCGGCGGCCGGTGTCCGTGACTGGGGATCTAATGGGAAAATTTTACATTTTTTGTGGTTTTAAAGACGCTACTTAATACTTAATCGTTGTGTATGGCAATTGGATTGTGTAATGAGTTTAAAATTTGCCGTAATGATAATCGGCGTGATTATATGAATACGTAAAGCCTGAAATGATTTGACTCATGTGGGTCTCAGTCAAGGCCGCGGACTATCATTTTCCAACGCGGAAACAATTTTAGTTTGTCATCAACTCTGCATTTGAGTAGATAGGTAAGTATACTCGTATATTATCTATGAATTAGGCGTCTTATCGCGTAGATTTGCAAACCAAGTTAAACGTTTATAACATAGTCTCACACAATTCTAGATCTCAGAAACTTTGCTACCCATACTTACCCAAAGAGTACTTTTGGGTTACAAGTTTTTTAATTTTATTGTTATTTTTCCATGATTTGTACATTTTAAACTGATTAAAGGTTTGTAAGTCATAGCACAGGTATCCCTAAAACATTTACATGTCGTGAATACTGAAAATTGAAATAAAGTCTCGAAGAACAGTTCTCGTTTGCAATAACGTAAAACCAATCTACTCAGCGGGCGACTCCTTTTTAAGATCCCATTTAATCATATACGCATTTTTTGTATAGTAGCTTAAGTAGCTTTGTGAGCTCTCTTTACTCCTTTACTGTAAAACTGTTGACTATTAAATAAACAAAGCGTCTTGAATATATTAAATTCATAATTTGTTGAGAATTTTTTTTAATACCTATTGAATGACTGAAATAGGGTAAAAGCACCAATAGATGACTGCCACCCAGAAGTTGACTGATAGGCCTAAAAATGTAAATAATTAAATCAGGAATAATTTTACACGCCTGGGAGTATTTTTTTTACACGCGGCAGCAGTACATCGAGTGACGCATGCGAATTCCCAGACAATTAAGCCACGCACGACTCGCACGAGGCAGTGAGCGGTCGTCGAGTTTGCGCTTCGCGCCAAAATTGCGTTTTATATGGGATCCTTATTAAGAAAAGCCCTCAAAAATTTAAGCTTTTAATTACGTAAAAAATCGAATATGGCTTTTATTTCCTTTATTTACTTCAGTATAGATTTTAGACTAATATCTCTATTGTGCATAATATAAATAATACTTATTTTTTATTTATTTTATGAGATATTTGCTGGTCAAGTTATGGTTCCAATATTGTGTGTTCGGGCCAAAAGATGAACGACGGTCAACTTTTGGGCAAAGGCTCGAATTTTTAAATGCTTGTGTAAATTATAATAAAATAGGTAGATGTAATATTTACATATAAAATTACAATCAGTTTTGTAGTTGATTTTTAGACCAAAAGATGAACGACCCTTTTTTCATGTAACACGTTTTAAAGTAATTTACTTTTGTATGGAAACGGGATTGTTCAACTCAAGAATCGCTGTCCAAAACGTGAACTAGGAAAATTTACTGGTTCATCTTTTGGGTTGTATTCCAATAAATGAATTCGAATCAATTTAGTTCGTTCATTTCGTTGATGCGGTGTCCAAAACATGAACCAACTGATTTTATTGAACAATTGAATTTGGGAAAAGTTAAACTTTGGTTCTTAGAGATCAGATTGTTACACAATGTACACCGTGTTTATATTTCATTAAAAGAAGGTTCTTTAGGTTAAATACAATTAATTTATCTAAGAAACCAACATTTTTACTATGCTCTATTCATCTATTGGAGTCTTGGCGTTCATATATTGGTCTCGCTATATTGCAATTATGCTGGTTCATCTATTGGGGTGAAATTGTTCAGTGATAGAGCACTTTGTTCAACTACTGGGAAATTTGGGTCCTTTTTTAATATAATCATTTTAATAAAATTACTGAAGTTTAATACGAGGCACGAAAATAACTTATTCTAAACTCAATAAAATGCAGAATCATACAAAAAAATAAAAATTGATGAATATGAGTTACATCATATAGAAAAAAATATTTAAAGTTGGGAAAGTTGCTTAACTGTTCATCTATTGGTGATTTTACCCTAGTTATCAATAGCTATATTCTACCGCACTGGGAATACTATTAAAAACAAAACAAAATAAAAGTAGATAAATACATTTATATATTTGGCACCGACATAATAATAATTACTTCTAGTTGTAATATTGTAACCTAGTTATCATAGTAGTAGGAAAGAGTATGTCAACAAGTGGGCAGTTTCGATCACCCTAGGTAAACTATTGAATTGGTCAGCAGTTTAGCAATGTGACCTTCCTCCGCTCGCCGACGACCGGTCGTGGCACCTGCGTGTTTGGCGACATCACATAACTAAACCAGAAGCTATTAGGTAATTATTATAATAAGAGAAGTTCACAATCTACATATGTACTCTAAATATTAGATATGGAACTTGGAACTTGCATTAGTAATGATCGATAGAATTAGGTAAAATATGCAATTCCAACTTTTATTTACCTATGAAATGGCTTGTTTCAGTTCACCGAATAATTGACTAAAATTTAAATTTATACAAACCTTTTTACTAGTTGTAACTGTTGGAACTTTGTGACTTTATAATATTTTGATAAACAACAATAAGTGACGATATCTATCAAAAGGGACCTTAATGTATTCTCTACATCACTTATGTGGTTATCATTATCAACGATCCGCAAATGCAACGCCGTGTGAAGTTACCACTATCAATACGGTCCCTTTTGATAAGTAACGTCACAAAAATACTCGTAAGAATAAAATGTATGTTCAAAACTACATTACTTATAAGTACTCATATGTTGGAGTAATATAACAATAGTGCAAGGAACTAGCTGATTAGTAGATCCGGTTATTAATGACATTACAATATTAATAAATAACATATTTTTTAATAAATGATTAACCTCACCTTAATGAGCCTTAGTCTTTCATAATCTGCATTCTGCCTGGCCCATTGAGGTGTGCGTTAACTTGATTATTGCGTCAATTCCAAAAACCCGTTCTTATAGCGAATAAATTAACATTTCATATAGGTACAATGTTCAGACTATTATAGGAAACTACACATGTTGAGATTATTATTTCATATTGACCTTGTGCTAATCATTGAATATTAATGTGCAATTTTATACAAAGTAGGTGAGTTATCTAAGTATGGAAAGTCGGTTGTTATATATATGTTAAATTGCGTTTGAAGTTTGAACGTGAACGGGAAATGTAAATATTGACCATAGCCATAGGATGGCCCCTTGTAAACTGTAAATCACACGCTATGGCTTAGTTTTTGTTCTATTCCTAAGTAAATACGTAAGTAACTACTCGTAAATAAGTAAGTAGACAAATTTAGGTACCAGTGGGTATAAGATAAGTCGCGTTACACCCTGCGACTTCATATATTCATATTTCTTTGAAGATAATATTCACTTAGGTATAACATGGGAAAGTTTGAGTTTGTAGTCGATTTTTTACTCTTTACCAATTTTTATTTGCATGCGAATGCAATCATGTGGCAATGGTGATTAACCTACTCTTTGTAACTTCAGGCGGTGCGGGCATTCGCTACTTCCACTACACCCGTTTACACAATCTTAGGCAATTATATTTAAAAAATCTGAGGTAGATATCTGTCAGGAATTGAAGCATTCGATTTTAGTCAATGTAAAATGTTAAGTAAAAGTAATTTAATTTCGATGGACATAAGTGACAATTTAAAGTGGGACATTAAATTGAAGTATTTGTCGAATCACTTGTCACTTGTTAGGTGCCGGTCATCGGTTGCGGCACCTCGGCGATTCTGATTAGTTGATTACCGACAGCGGTTTGCGTAAGCGGTTACGAATATGCTATGTGGCGTATATTCCGAGCGGGCGGCATGCGCGTGATCCTCCGATCTCAGCGTGCTGTATCTTCTTCGCGTATGGCGCAACGCTCGCCTGGTGATTGATGCCTTCGACAGATTTATAACTTTACTGATACTCTTGGAAATTTTGATTTTTTTATAATATTCCCAGTTATAATAGAATATGGCTATTGATAAATTGCAACCTACTTATTAAAAGTTACAGATAAACTAGCCTTAAGTAATATACTTGATATTACTCAACGTCAGGTTTAGGTTTAAACACAATTATTATGGTCAAAATTCTTTTCATTGTCTTAATTTTTGTGCCTAAAAAACGTCACGCAGTAATTTTTGTATGAGACGATGTTTTGGTTTCAATTTCTGATGTATGGATTACACTCTAGCGTAAAAAAGAAATACAAGTGCACCGGATTTTTTTAAATACTGAGTCGAGATAGCAACTAAAAGCTTAAGTGGTATGAAACAAGACAACGAAAATAATTTTGACCCACTAATCAAAATAAGAGCATCAATTACTCCAGATTCCGGATTGACGGAATGAAATACATATTTGGACATTACCTATAAAATTGGCGTATAAGGTACTACACCAATATCGAATGTACTAAGTATTGAATTGAAATGAAATGGGCCAACAAACATATAGACGTTACAGATACGCCAATATCGTGGACCCAATATGTACCTACTCTTGCAACGGATTAAGTAACAAATGCCCAGGTTACGTTGCCCCGCTAAAGTGGGAAATGATATCTCATGCTCATCAAGTATTATTTTACTGGAAATATGAATAAATACTGTTACCCCCTGTCTGTGGAATCTATAAATGTACGGATGAGTGTTTAAGCATACCTACTATTCAAAATCCTAATTGCAAATAATGAAAATATTTTTTTTAGAACAGATGGTGCCTTTTTTAGGCTCTAGTGCGAGAAGTGGGTTATTTTACGGTAGGTCCAAAACTTCGGAGGGCCATATGTACCTACTAAAAAACGTCGTACGAGACACGTGATGAAAAGGGAATTCGTAAGTCGTGTCGATTTAAAACACTCCCTTCGGTCGTGTTTTAAAACATCGCCACTCGTTTGAAATTTCATGTTTTTCGCACTTCTGTCGTAATGTACTATTCTGATTTTCATACTCATCTCAATCAAACCATCTTATTTATAATTTTAAATGTGGCTAACTATACAAAATTATATATTTATCAACCAAATATTGCAGATTACTTGCAGTGCTTGCTCTAAATAACATGGAGAACGGCCAAATTGAGAAACTATTGAAGACTCATGTGCATGACCCTGACGTGTGGCTAAAGGTGAGTTCGAACAATATCGTAAGTATGGTTGGCATGTCGGTCGCGCGGTTCGGCTCGGAGTGGAGCAGGCAGTGTAGGTGCAAGGCATGCGAAAGTAAGCGGGCCGGGGACCGGTCGGCCGAAGGCCGGCGAGTGAGCGCTTTTGTCTAACGTCCTGACGAATGGCACGCGCGACTAGTACCGCGACAAACGGACTGCAAAATGCCACCCCCAATATAAACAAACTCATTTTAAAATGCTATCGTGCCTTCATTTTATGAAGGCATAACGGGATAGTTTGAAAAAATATCATTATTTATTTTTATATAATTATTTTATTATATTCGAGTGGCAGTAGAGCCGTTACCTACCTTATATGAATGCAACTTTAGTAATGATTAAGTTTAAAAATAACTGTGAGCCAGAGTATACACTACACTACACTACACATTTTTAGGGTACCTTAGTAAACTAGGAATCCTTATAGTTTCACTATGTCCATCTGTCTGTCAGCAGCATAGCTCAATGTCCGTTAGTACAGAAAAATTGCAATTTCGTATTGGTATAACTATATATTAATCACGCCGACAAAGTGGTAGAATAAAAAATAGTTTTTTTTTGTGGATCTTTTTTACACGTAGTGAGGGGATTTATTTTTATTTACTAAATCCTACAACGTTATCGTTGAATATGCATTTTAAAAAGAACAAGGGTCTAAGAAGAAACTTTTTAAAGTCAATAATTTCGAAGATGATACTGCTCCAGAATAAAAATAGATTGTGCCTCCCTTTAACCTTAGATCTTTAACCTTAGGTCTGAAAAAACCTTAAATATTTGAACTATAGTTTGAAATAAAACTATTTCGAACAGAATTGGCCCCGCCTTTCTTGAATAACTACGTAACCCTATGCTAAACAAAAACATGGTCCGACATGCTCTTGTCCGGTTAAATTATAAAGAATGTGCTGTCGAGTTTTTAATTTATAGGAACGGTTGCCTTAGTAACGAATACCTACGTCGATATCGCGAGTCATTATAATTTAACTAAAGTAAGGGGAGCAAAGGAAGTCGTTAATGTTATTACGAAAGCTTTTTACCTATAAAATAATCCAAAATACATATAAGGGGTGCAAGTGATGTAAAAAGTTTTCAATTTCTAATATTGATGAAAATGTAATCACGTTAATTGACTTTAACGATTTACTTCATTGGTTTCGGGGAATCAAACATCATTTATCAACAACCTTCATTGAGCCGGACACTGACTGGAGGCACGAGCACAGATCGACGCTCGACGGCGGAAGGGCGGCCGAAGCCCTAGGGGGCAGACGAGTTGCGTTGGCTAGACGGCGTGCACAGTAATTTTAAAATATTAGGAATAGGAGTTGGCCGTGGGGAGTAACTAGACAAGTAATCACAGGTAGACACCTAGCATAGATCAGAATCGAATAAGTTACTCGAGATCCACCCCGGGCGGTTGACCCTTCGATCACGATATTCATGGTGAAGATCATTGGTACCGCACCGAATGTACAAAATTTGGTAGATATGATTTATTATTTTAGTGTATTAAATAGTATGAAAATTGTGTGCTGAAAACAATAATCTTACCTTTACAACAATTTAAAATATAACGTATTGTATAAGTCTTGTATGGCCCAGTCCTTTAGTGCGATGAGAACATCATTCGAAAGAAGATCCGTATGCAATACAAGGTCACGTTTAAGGAAGTTAATAAATAGTAGTTGAACTGTAAACATCTAGGTACTACCTAATAAATTAGGTAGTAGATTGTAGTAACTAGTGGATAAGTGAATGCCAAACACATTAATTACAACCAATAAAATGACATCAACCACGTGATATAGGAATTGAGTAGATGCCCCTATTTACCAAAAATGTATTTATAAAAAGAGTTATATTGGTATTATTGCACTGTTAACACAAATACTATCTATACACACAATCAAAAACATGCCAAGATTTCTAAGATTTAAACCTGATTTTACTTTAAAAATACATTAAAGAAAAAGCAACTCTTTATTCCTTACATTTGAAAAAAAAGTAGACAACTTAATAGATAAACACAATATTTCAGTGTGTAGACATGCATAATGACATTGCATTGTCATTTAGTTAAAGCGTTTCCATTGCTGAGTGCAAGCGTCAACTTGGACCCTCATTTCATTTCTTTTCTAATCGCTGTACCTACGCTACGTCGTATCGTATTTATTGCATTAATGTCATGAGTCCCATAGATTTTATCCTCAGAAAAATCAGACTAGATAGATGTGTTTCACAACAAACTGGCAAGTAGCCATTTGTTAGTTTGAAGTCGCAATCATATTGATTCTTCAACGTGCTATGTCCAACAGTAAATATGAGTCAGACAACATCAGGTAAGGCCGGCATAATTTAAAAAATGCTATTAGTTATCGGAACCCGGAAAGAGCCTGCGGCCTTGCTCTGTGGCGCACCACGTACACTCTCCGGCGAAACGGACCTGATATCTTTAATTCGCCTATAAACATAAATATTAAAAATTAACGTACCCATTTCAATAGGGTTATCTTATCATATTGCTGCAACATTGATTGTGATTAGTAAGAAATGTACCTATATTTTATTTGCTAGATAACTATGTACTTGGTTTGCTAGCATCTGCTGAGTTGTAATTACTGCACTAGTCAAAATAGAATGATTAGGCTTACGTTTTGTGTTACCAGCTAAAAGATCCATGAATACTCACATTAGGTACATTATTAATTCGGGTGAAACAAAACAGTTCACATTTCATGCAAATAATGTTAGGATGTCATAATTACAAAGTGTTTCCCAAGTGTTAAGGTAATTGGTACGTAATTAAAGGTACAAGGTGTACAAACCGGAAAGACGCCGCGCGGGTGCGTCATGTTGCGTATGCGGCGGCCAATAAAGCTTACTGAACCATACCATTGTAAATGAGTAATATATATATAGATGAAGCCAAGGTGTACTATATGCAGTAGTGATATTCTAGGTTCTGGTTTGCGATAGACAAATAAATACCTACAATGACTAAATTCTAAATAATGAAAACACTTTTTCCAATCATGTAAGAGGTATAGGTCAATACCTACGCTTATTGAGGTCGAGAAGAGGTTATAAATTTAATATTTTTATAGATATGTGTCTATTACTGACACTAGGTACGACTTAATTAAAGGTATTTAATTTGAACTTGATTTTATGAGTAATGTTGGCTGCAAAAGTGCGGACCCACTCTCTGATTGTACCTATTCATTTTCGAATTGGGTACGCAATTTAGCAGCCAATGTTCATTATGTAGTTGGCAAATTAACTAGTAATATCGCGATATAATTATACTTTGTAAGGCACTGTATAAATTGGGTGAATAAACTTTTTTTCGGTCTGCTATTACGATGGTTACGGTCTTCTGAGTAACCCTGGGTTTATGCAAAATTATGTTACTTAAATTATACAAACATGTATTATTATAGTGTTAATAAGCTCTTTCCTTAATGGGCCACCTAAAAACATGGACTACATGCACGTTTTCGTAATTTATCCAACCTAATTTTGCATAAAACCAGGGTTACTCAGGATACCGTGGTAATAACAGACCGAAAAAAGATGATTCGCCCAATTAATTGTTGCAGTGGTGCTACAGTTACATAATTTTGTTAGGCTAAGAAATCCGAGCCAATATTGCATTCTTGCAAATATATCGGTCTATGTAATCTAAAAGGAAGGTCGATCTAAATACAGAGATAGGTTCAAAAACATAAATCGCCAAGCACATTCGCTGAAATGCAAAATCGCAGAGACTGACAGTCGCTGGAGCACTTGTCGCGGGACCACAGCCACCCTTCGCGAGGAAAGTAAAAGGAGGTTGCGGCGGGTGACGCAACCCGCGCCCCCGCGCCGTCGCCGGCGCCCCCGCCGCTGCCGGCCGAGGCCCGAGCGCCTCGCCGAGCGCACGGAAAGCTCGCGGAACTTTCCCGGCTCTACTCCTACTGGGACTGGGGTGTTCGAAGAGTTTTAATGACAGCTCGAGATATACTTGACTTTTTAACGATGCGAGGTGACTGGCAATTGTCATTCCACTCTTCAGTGGATAATACTTTAATTTATCTATATATCACAAAGTCGATGATATCGTAACGCGAAGGTCACTTGCGAAAAGTGAACAAGGGATGTGCCCTTGCCCTTTAAGTTATACTAGCAAATATTTATTATATTTGTAGTAATCGCCTAGTCTACTCGGTGTCTTAGTAGTATACACATTAAAATTAAAATGAAATTATATTTACCTAGTGAATTGATTGATTGTAAAACGTTATATTAATTTATGAAGATATTATCATTATAGGTAATGAATATAACCATTGCGAATTTAAATATGGGAAATTAGATTACTAAAGGTCAACACAGTAGAAATGATTATACAATAGTATATAATACGAAATATAGTATCATCTTTTACATACCTATACAAGTACAGTATCAATCGAAACAACTTGTAATTTCAAACAGCTTCTTAAAAAGCTCTTGTAAGACGCTTAGTCTGCGACACTCGTTGAAGTCTTTTATTAAGACGTATGACGATCACGACTAATCGTGTACAAAACAAGACTGTATCACTTAACAACATTTATTGTGACTGTCACTTAAACTAAATGCGATTCATTTAACTAATCGCGTCTATCGGACATGAAGAATGAAGGCAATCTCAATTTGGAAGCCACTAATTTACTAAATTTATAATATTATTATCTGGTATTGAATTCATTAAACCACAAAGGAGACATGGCTGAACAGAATAAGTACAAGCAGATTCTCACCCAGCGATTAAATTAATAAAAAATGGTAAAAATGTTATATTAAAAACATGTCGGGACGCTTCAGGTAAAGACGATATAAATTAAATAACAATCAACGACAAATCCCACGACTGAAAAAACCAACCTGTTGAAGTAGCTCCACAGGAATAACACGTGCACAAAGAAATCCTTTAAAAGTTCGTTACACACTAACCGATAATTGAGATTTGAAATAAGCAACGGTTGCGGCCGGGGGCGAAGGCACGACGTGGTCGGCGGCGCGCGCACGAATGGCGGCGCCCCCGCCCGCCGCCGCCGCCGCCGCCCGGCCCGCGCCCGCGCACCGGCGCTGCAACCGACCCGTCCTGCCTGTGCTTTCCTTTATCAACCTTATTCGAATACTTAAACATCCTTTTTTAACTACAGACACCTGATTACCACCGGAATAAGTGTATAGCGCTGCTCCGTACCAATGATTTAATCGAAAGTTGCACACCATACTGAACAACTTGTTCCGACATGCCTTTCCTTAATGTTTTATTAAAGAGGTGCGGGGAATTAGTGTTGCGATTTAGTAGACTTAGAGCCTAACCCCCAATAAAATATGTTGATAAATATTAGCTGTCATTTTCTTTATGCATACCTGGGAGTATAGGATAATGATAATTTTTCTGACAGATATAGTTATACGGGGATTGAGAAAAAGACCATTGACGGCGTTAAGTTATTAGATTCAATTAACTTAGGCACACACGCCGCAAATACTGGGTATGTGAGAAAGACTGTTGATATATTTATTTTTATCCTTTTAAAGTTTAGATGGATTTTAACTTTAATAAGGTAATAGTTACGTATTTATATGTGTTGAGTAGGCTTTACCCCAAATAGCTTCAATATTCTGGTAATACTTTAAAACAAGAACAAAATTTTGAAGTAACGAGACTTACGAAAAACCTATTTATTTATATTTAAAACGAACAAATATCTACTATTATTTATATTACGAATAACAAAAATATATATTCACGGTAAATGTGAGTTTATTTAGATATTTTCCGTGAAATTTATTGTAAACCTATGTTCTTATTCCAAGTTGCAACTCCATTCCACTTTGAAGAAAACGCACTGAAATAAAACATAATATGAAATAATCTGCGCTCTACGCGTATTATTACCCATTTTCGTAAAAGCCCGGGTCATGGTAACACCCTGTATAATTATAAGCAAACTAGCAAGATTATTTATTTTAATTTTAGTAGTTACCTACTATTGCTATGTCCATTCAACAGAAAAAAATGATTGTCTCTACCGACTCGATTAAACCACAAGGTAGTGTCAGCTCGATGCTAAAATTGGCCGTTCCGTTTAATTACCTTTTCTTAACTTAGCACAAGGATACACTTGAGAGGAACATTCTCTCAATATCGTTCATTAGTTTCATTACCTACAGCGTTATTTTAAGAGGTTTGTTTACCTACTTACTTATCTTATAAGGTTTATAAACACTTTTTATTGAAATTAACATGGTTTCTCAATTATTGTTTTATCGTTCGTACCTATTTAGTTTTGTAACACTTAGTTGTTTTGCCTAAGTTGCGGTCTGGTATATATAGATATTGTACCTATCATTGTGTCTGGAGTTGGATCTGTTTGACAAGACGCCTTAATGCATGTGCAGATGTATAGGGCACTAGTGCATTTTGTGTATTCACGGAAACGTGCGAAAATATTGCTGTCATAATTGTCCCAAAGATTTTGGCCTTCACTGATTAGTAAAACTAGTCAACTCGTATTATGATAAAACTATAGCTGATTTTAGAAAACTGCTTAATACACATGATACTAGGTTCCGCGTTCTAGGAAGTAAAACCAAAATTATTTCCGTTTATTACGTGGTAAAACATTCACGAGGAAAAACAAGACATTTAATATTTTCTTCGTTTACCGCGAGGATTACCTACTCATGAAATAAAACCATGAAAACGGATAAACTCGCGTATATTAATTAACTTTAACTTCATTCTGACGTTTCGAACACTTTACACGGTTCGTGGTCTGCGGGCGTGTTGAAGTTAATTAATATACGCGAGTTTATCCGTTTTCATAGTTTTATTTCACAAGATATTTAGTTAATTTTTTTTTAAATTTTGGAATCCAATCTTGAGATGTTTGATTGAACCGACATTTCTTAGTAAAAAGTAATTAAAAACATACAAATCATATGGCATTAACACAATAGTCCTATTCACACAGAAAAAGTACTAGGCTTTATTTTTATAGGAAGTGCGAATAATGTAAACAAACCATGATTCAAAATGCGTTTAATTTTCAATCTCCGAAATTGAATCACGTCAAGAAGATTGATGATGGGCAGAAGCGTCATCTTAGTGGACACTACCGCGATCGCCAATCCGCTTGCCGAGCGTGGCGATTACGAGGTTTTTCCTCTTAATGCGTTTATACGCGTAGTTAATAGGAAAAGCCTACGTCCAGCATTGGACTGAGATAGGCTGATAATGATGATGATATCAATTTTAGGTACCTACTAATCATACTATTTTATTGCAATGTAGTTAGCAGGTGTTTTAAATACGACGGCTCTAATTAATTAAGTGCGAAAATTACACATCTTAGAAAAATAACCAAGGTAAGCTTATTGCTCCGCTTCATTTGTAGGAATACGCTGAAAGCCTGATAATAACAGCGGAGAGCGGCGGCGGTGCGGCTACGGCTGACATGTTATTTTCATCGCCTTACGAACGCCACGTCTCAGATAGGTATAAGTGGGCTTATGCAGAGTTACTGTGGTTATGATTTCATTCTCTGGGTGAGCTAGCAGGTAATTGGTTGTAAGTGTCGGCAACAACGCGCTGCACAGGCGCGCAGGTATGCGCTGTTATCGCCCCCGGCGCCGCGGTACTCGGAACTGAGCCCGCGAATCATTAGCCGAGCTTGCCAATCAGATACGGTCCCAACTTCCAAGTCTTTCGCTAAATCTTCGTCTGTGATAAATATTCGTGCTTAAATTTTAATCCGAATAAGCTACATAGCGTAAACCACATAACTACTTAACGTCTTGTCATATTATGTATATTCCGTGCACCAAAAAAAGCAATAAAAATGTAAACAAATATGACAAATATCGTGAAGCACGTAAATCTGATAACATGATTCTATATACCTGGGTGGGTACAGTAAAACCTGCCGCGTATTAGATATTTGGAGATTACAATACCTACGTAATACATAACATCACTTGTGAAGTGGATAAGCACGCTCGAGCGTTCCGAGTTAGTTAACAAGTGTAGATATTATTAGTGTACCTATCGATACGTGTCATGATCATGAGATGACATTGAAGAACAGGATAGAAATTTGTAATATAAAACGCATGATCTCTCTCGATCGTGTGACCTTGCATGCGAGACGTCGCAATGCGGCGCGGCAGGAAGCGTCGAGGGTGGCGAGCAAGTGGGGCTGCGCCGGCGCCGGCGGAGCGCGACAGAGCCCTACACCTTACACACGTTTCTTAGCACAACCATACATACATATCGGGTGTGTATACAAATTTAACTAAGGGTATTGAGAAATACCTTAGGCGTTGAATAATAGGTACTTACACACAATAATTATTCTTACGCTAGGATAAAATATTTATAATTTAAATTCCTTTTACTATAAATTACAAATTAATAAGTCTGAATTTTATTTCTCACTAGCAATGTACCGAGGAGAAGTTGTGAAACTTCTATAGAGAATGTTCTCGGCAATTTAAATTTTACAAGCTATCTAATCTAATCATGCCAAAACCGTTGTATATCTACATGCCTTTTAAGGCATATTTTATGCTTTGTGTACTCAATTGTGAAATATAATATTCTTCATAACACTTTTTTATAAGTTCCCACGAAAACATTCTCAATGAGAACTTACTCTTAAATTCTCAGAAATTTATGAGCATATTCCCGCAATTTAAAGAATGTTCTGCAACTTGTACAATTGTACATTGCTATTTCTCACCATGGTATAATAATGAATTGTGAGTAAGTGTTAATATAATAAGCAAGATGACTTAAATCATTTTTTTTTGTTCTGTCAAAACTATCGCCAGTGCCTAATGAAGTTTTTTTAGTCCGTGGGCTAGTCGGCCTGAAATTAGAAAACGGTATAATTTGGGGGTACCAAGTGTCCTTTTTACAGTAGTTAGACATATTCATAAGGATGTTAAAAAAGTATGATAGACACCTCAAAGTGGTAGCTAATAGGCATACGGGCTATTTCAAGATTTCCGTTGTATGACAGGTATGGTTAAAATTAGGAGGTACAAATTTTCCTTTTCACGGCTGTTAGGTAAGCTTATAAAAACGTCAAAAATCCAAGATTGCCATTTATAAGTGCTACCTAACAAAAATGGGGGCCAATCAAAGATGGTGGATCTCAAGTTTTACAAAATCAAGTATATCTCGAGAACTATTAAATATATCTAATTACTCTCTTGAACAAAATTAAAGGCATATCTGTAAGCTTCATATTTTGCATATACACCATATTGCTAAAACCAACCAATAATTAATTTAATTATGACCAAATTTTATGAAAATTTCGTGATTTTGATTTTTTTTGTGTCGTGTTTTTACATAGTAGTCATGACGCTAGAAAATTAAATATTTTTTTAAAGATAGTGTATTTAATAAGCTTTAATTTGATGTATATAACTTGTTGGTGGTATTAAAAAAAAGACCCATAAAATTATTTAAATGAACTGTAGTCATAATCCACCGTATACTTAGTGATTTAAGAGGCGATTTTTTTTATATTTTTCAATGTTGGTTATTTGAAATAAGCACTATTATTTACGAGTAGCACTTCCATCGCCTCTTAAATCACTAAGTATACGGTGGATTATGACTACAATTCATTTAAATATTTTTTATGGATCTTTTTTTTAATAGCGCCAACAAGTTATATACATCAAATTAAAGCTTATTAAATACACTATCTTTAAAAAAATAAAATCAAAATCACGAAATCTTCATAAATTTGGTCATAATTAATTATTGGTTGGTTTTAGCAATATGGTGTATATGCAAAATATGAAGCTTACAGATATGCCTTTAATTTTGTTCAAGATAGTAATTAGATATATTTAATAGTTCTCGAGATATACTTGATTTTGTAAAACTTGAGATCCACCATCTTTGATTGGCCCCCATTTTTGTTAGGTAGCACTTATAAATGGCAATTTTGCATTTTTGACGTTTTTATAAGCTTACCTAACAGCCGTGAAAAAGGAAAATTTGTACCTCCTAATTTTAACCATACCTGTCATACAACGGAAATCTTGAAATAGCCCGTATGCCTATTAGCTACCACTTTGAGATGTCTATCATATTTTTTAAACATCCTTATGAATATGTCTAACTACTGTAAAAAGGACACTTGGTACCCCCAAATTATACCGTTTTCTAATTTCAGACCGACTAGCCCACGGACTATTTATGAAACACACAAAAATGACGTCACGTTTGTACACCTACTACAAAATTACCTAATCTTTTAAATCCTTTTCAATCTTTTAAATAGAGGTTATCTATTGAACTTATCGTGAGAACACAAATCTAATTATTTATTAGCGAAATATTTTGAAAGCTGAGTTCGTGGGTTCGATTCCCACCTCGGTTTCGGACGTTGGTGATCTTGGTTGTTTTTTCTTTGGTATATGACATCCAATATTTATAATATATATAACTCTAAATTCCAGTGTTAACGTTTGATACCTAGATGACGGTACTCTGGGCGGCGAGGTTGACGTTGTGCTGGGCGACTTAAAATTACTTACCGAGAAATTTGCTCAAATTGGGCTGGATCTCAACATTTTAAAATGTGAAATCTTTTTTCCTGATTTTTTTACTCAAAAGTACACTGCTCTATCTAGTTTTCGTAAATTAGCGCCAAATATAAAGCTAATACAACGCCTTTCTCTTTTTACTAGGAGCACCGATTTTAGGAGACGCTTTTCCAGACTTTATAAACCAAAATTTAAATAAATTTTCCACCTTTTCCGATCGTTTGGGCCTTATCAATGCCCACATGGCCTACACCATAGTTAATATTGCCTTTTTGTTCCGAAATTCATGTATGCTCTCCGCTCCCTAAAAAATTGACCATTCAACATTAACCTGGACAACAATTAGTGGACCCAAGCCTCTCAATCTATATATTTAGATTGGCACGATGTTCATTTGTTAAATCAAATAGGCTATGCCGGCAGACACAAGTTGCGGTATCGATACCTTAACATCACATTATACCTCTATCACTTCAAAAAGAATACCGAAAATATCAAGTGATGAAAGTACTTTGACTCCAGAGTGTATTAAACATGATGCCATAGGCATTGTCAATAATCAACTACCAGAAAAATCAAAGG